>VZTO01005436.1:13534-47237 GCA_013400615.1 Syrrhaptes paradoxus | reverse complement strand
CTGGGGTTGTTTAGTCTAGAGAAGAGGAGGCTGAGGGGAGACCTTATCACTCTCTACAACTACCTGAAAGGAGGGTGTAGTGAGGTGGGTGCTGGCCTCTTCTCTAAAGTAGCAAGTGATAGGACAAGAGGAAATGGCCTCAAGTTACACCAGGGAAGGTTTAGGCTGGATATTAGGAAAAATTTCTTCACTGAAAGAGTGATCAGACATCGGAACAGGCTACCCAGGGAGGTGATTGAGTCACCATCCCTGGAGGTGTTCCAGAAATGTGTAGATGTGGTGCTTAAGGACATGGTTTAATGAGTTAGGTGGTGTTGGGTTGGACTTGATGGTCCTTGAGGTCTTTTCCAACCTTAAGGATTCTATGATTCTGTGTTTCTCTGATTCTACGTGTTACTCTCCTTACATAAGTTAATTTTAAGTCAGTAGAACTCATGGTTCAGAAAATCTGCCTTTTTAATTCCTTTCGTCTAATTCAGTAGCAAAATGTAAGAGAATTTATACCCCCAGATTTCCTGATTAAGAAAGATAAACTCTTCACACAGCTTCTTTCAGGAGATAACTCAAAACGTAAATGAAGCTGAGATGTTCAATTTCTTTCAAGAGTTGATTCATAAATATTTTGCACATCCTATATTGTTGCAGCTTACTGTACAAAAAGTTGATCCCCTTTACTATCTTTCAGCTAGTTCTTAAACTAAACCTTCTGAAACCCCTTACAAAACCATTAACGTTTTTTAATGTTACACAATATTTCATTCTTCATAGCTATAATATTACATATCTCTGTTGGTTTTCACAAAGCTCTCCCAAAAGGTAAATGTTGCTGTATCTTCTGGGCAGTCTAGAACTTAAAACCTTAAAACTTGTCATGCATTGTGGATCTTCTGGAGTTCAGGCATTCAACAAGAGCAGTCCTCTGTCAGTCTGTGGTTTGGAGACATTTCTGCTCAAGAAGGAATAAGTTTGTGGCAATTGTGCATGCAGGTTAAAGTACAGTCAAGAATTTAAGAATTTAAGGAAATTTGATAGTATGGAAAGCTGCATGATTTTGCAAAGCTGCTCTTTTGCAAACTCCTGAACACTGCCAGGTTATGATCAATACAATTTCTGAAAGGTTACATAATAAGGAATTTAAACTTTGGTAGCTTCCCCTCCTTAACATCACTGCTCCTGGAAACAGCATAAGTTTTCAGTAGCTTACTGAAGGAACAATAAAAAGGCCATAGCTCTTTTGAAAACCTGTGTTTTCTTTCAATGGCTTAACTACTTGCAGATGTATGCACTGAATCAAAATCCGTAACTTACAACTGAAAATTAAAACTCCATATGGCCATGTAATTCAATCTGCCTGCTTCCCCAGAGCATACTGGATCCTTGGCAAATAAGGACAGGTGTTACAAACAGGTATAATTTTATTTGTACTCAGTGTTGCTACCTGAATGTGACATAAACATGAAAAATCCTTTTACAGATGTAGATGGTATTGAAATGAATCCTAAACTGACATTTAATATTTCAGAAAAGACAATGTATGGAACTTTTTTTCACTTGTTCAAAAAGCTACCATTCCCCTTCCCCTTCCTCTTCCACTTCTCCTAAAATACTTCACATGGCACTTTCTATCTTTTGAGGCTCGACAACATTAAAAAAACCTAAGAATAAATAAGTTACAAAAAGGGAGACTCAAAACTATCTTGAACTTCGTTTGGTCTGATGCTTTCCAGAAACAAACATGTAAGTTCCAGCTGATCAGAGAAAGGAGGAAGAGGACAATTCCTTCATTGCTTACCCAAGACAGAGAAGATAAAAGTGGGAACCAAGGTCCAATTTGGCAATAGAAGATGCCCAAATCAGTCCCTGACTGCTGCTTAGAGAGGCTCATTCCTGTCAGTATTTATAGACTGGTTGGGTAAATCCTAGTACTAACACGCACATAAGAAATAGCACTAATATTGACTATTGCATTTTTTTCACTTCCCTCTCTTTTCTCCTATTTAGAACTATTTTGACAATGAAAACAGATCTATGAAGTTTATACGAGCAATACATTCCAAGAGAAATGTTTGAAAATGGGGAGAGCAGCAATTCAATTCCTTATTCAGCTTACTAAGCAAAATTTGTACAGTACCCATATTTTCATAAATTGTGCTTCTTACTTGATAGCATCCACATTTTTTAGTAATGGAGACCTGCTATGTAATAGAAGTGTTCTAATTTTATCCTCTTATAAAATTGCATGACATTTCCAATCTATATCTGAAGAGATTTTTAACCTTGACCTTCTACTGCTTTTAGTCACTCATTTTCCACCTTGTCTTCTGCCAGATTGCTGTACTGGCTTTTGTATATCATTAAAGGAAATCTATGTAGTGTTTTTCTTTTGGAAAAAGTTAATTTCTAACTTCTGTAACATGTAGCATTGTCTTTTAGCTTGAAGTAAATCAAGAATAATAAGTCCATTGTATTTGTTAGAGTACTATGGGATTATGCCCTGGAGGGAAGAGGAGCACTAGAAAGCTGGTTAATATTCAAGCTCAGGAGTGATGCATCCCCACCAAAAAGTCAAGCAAAAATGCCAGGAGACTCACATGTATGAGCAAGGAGCTCCTGGACAAAGTCAAACACAAAAAGGAAGTCTACTAAGGTTGGAAACAAGGATATGTAGTCTGGGAGGGATACAGAAAAATTATCTGAGCAGCCAGGGATCACGTTAGAAAAGCTAAAGCCCTGACAGAACTAACTCTGGCCAGGGACGTCAACGGCAACAAGAAAAGATTCTTCAAGTACATCGGTGACAAAAGTAAGACTAGGAAAAATGTAGGCCCTCTCAAAATGGAAATGGGAGACCTAGTATACCCAGAATATGGAGAAGGCTGAGGTACTTAACAAATTTTTGCCTTTTTCACCAGCAAGTGTTCAAGTCACACTACCTAAGTCACAGAAAGTGAAGGCAGGTAATCAGAGAATTAAGACCTGTCCACTGTAGGAGAAGATGTGGTTCAAGACCATCTGAGGGATCTGAAGGTGCACAGGTCCATGGGACCTGTTGAGATGCATCTGTGGGTCTTGAGGGAATGGGCGGATGAAATTGCTAAGCCATTATCAATCATATTTGAGAAGTTGTGGCACTCTGGTGAAGATCCCACTGACTGGAAAAGGGAAACCTAACTCTCATTTTTAAAAAGCAAAAAAAAGAAGACCTGGGGAACTACAAGCCTGTCAGTCTCACCTCTGTGCCTGGCAAGATCTTGGAGCAGATCCTCTTCAAAACTCTGCTAAGATAAATGGAAAATAAGGAGCTGACTGGTGACAACCAACACAGCTTCACTAAGGGCAAATCATACCTGATGAATTTGCTGGTCTTGTGTGATGGGCTTACAGTGTTGGTCTACAAGGGAAGATCAACCGACACTATCTACATGGATTTGTGCAAAGCCTTTGACACCATCCTGCATGATATCCTTGTTTCTGAATTAGAGATACGGATTTGACAGTAGGACCACTTGGTGGGTAAGGGATTGCCTAGATGGTCTCACATAAATTAATTGTGGTCAACGGATCAATGCCCAAGTAGAGACCAGGCATGAGTGGCATTCCGCAGGGGCTGATATTGGGACCAGTGTTGTTTAACATCCCTGTTGGTGACATGGACAGCAGGATCAAGTGGGCCCTCACCAAGTTTGCCGATCACACCAAGATGTGTGGCATGGTCAACATGCTGGAGGGAAGGGATTCTCTCCAGAGGGACCTTGACAAGCTTGAGAGGTGGGCCTGTGCAAACCTCATGAAGTTCAATAAGGCCAAGTGCAAGCTCCTGCATGTGGGTTGGGGCAATCCCAAGAACAAATACAGGCTAGGAGGAGAATAGATTGAGAGCAGCCCTGAAGAGAAGGACTTGGGATGTTGATGGATAAAAAATGGGACATGACCCAGTAATGTGCATTCCCATCCCAGAAAGCCAGTCGTATCCTGGGATGCATCAAAAGAAGTGTGATCAGCACATGGAAGGAGGTGATTCTGTCCCTCTAATTCTGCTTTTATGAGATCCACTTGCAGGGCTACATTCAGCTCTGGGGCCTCTAGCATAAGAAGGACACAGACCTGCTTGAACAATGAAGGAGAGGAGGTCCAGGAAGATGATCAGAGGGCTGGAGCACCTCCCATATGAGGACAGGTTGAGAGAGTTGAGGTTGTTTAGCCTGGAGAAGAGAAGGTTCCAGGGAGACCTTATAGCGTCCTTCCAGCCTACAAGGAAGATGGAGAGGGACATTTTACAAAGGCATGTAGTGAAAGGACAAAGAGTAATGAGTTTAAACTGAAAGAGGATAGATTTCGATTAGATATTAGGAAGAAAATTTTACTGTGGGGGTTGTGAAGCACTGGCACAGGTTGCCCGGAGAAGTTGTGGATGCCCCATTCCTGGACGCAGGTTGGATGGGGCTTTGAGTAATCTGATGTAGTGGAAAGTGTCCCTACCCATGGCAGGGGGGTGGAACTCGATGATCTTTAAGGTCCCTTCCAACCCAAACCATTCTATGATTCTATGTTTCTATCATGCTAAGTGTTATCATGCAATGGCTACTATCAGAATAAGAAAAATGAACATATTTTTTCTTTTTTTTTAAATTTAAATACTTTTCACATATTTAAAGAATCTAGTAACATTTGTTCAGAAATAAATCTGCTTTTGTATTGTAGCATTTGTTGATTTTTAACAGTTGTCTTTAGCTCAGGCCAAACGAATCAAATATTTATGGTATTGTACAGGTTTGGATACATGAACATCCAGATCAAGGCAATAAGTACAAAGAAAATACAAGGAAAGGTATACGCTGTGTTGCTTCTGCCAGAGCAACTCATATAAAGTCTTTGCACAAACCGAAACTCTGCTGAGAAATAGGTAGTGCAGAGAGGGTACTCCAGAAAGAAGTATCTACTTTCTCTGACATAATTAGCATCTAGATTATACTAGTTTCACTGACATTGAACCAGTTTGCTTGAAATACTGCAAGAATTCAATTATGTAACAATTCTCCACATGTAAATTTTGAGTTACAAATTTATCTTGTGTAACTTTTAGACATATGGAAAAACATTTTAAAATATTTCTGTGAATCATCAGCTACTATGAAAGATCAAAAAGGAAATTTCATAATATACTTTAGGCAGATTAAAAATACTAAGAAACAAATATTTTTGGAATATTTTTAGGGCATTCAATTTTTCATTTTTAAAAGCCAATTTAAAAAAAAATATTGATGCTTGTTATTTCAAAAGTCTTGTGGAATTCTGTTTGCTGATAAATACTTTAGTGTTTCAAAAAAAGGCCCACAAACACATCTGAAATAGTGACTTCTAATACGAAAATGAGTGCTCTTCAATATCTTATAGTCTATCATAAAGGTGACTTAGAGAGATAATAACCAGATTTGAAACATCCAGAGTCCCTGGAGCTGCAAGTTTAAATTTTAGAAAATAAATACCTTTGATGAACACCAGAAGTTTCCTGGATTGCTTGTGCTGAGCCACATCCAAAGGAGAGTGGGATGATTAAAGTCCCTGTGAGAGCCTGGGTCTGCAATTGTGAAGCTCCGTCCATCTTCTATAAAAGCTTTATCTAGATCCTTTTCTTGATCAGAACCTTTGAAGCAAATGCTCACCACAACTTCACCTTCATTCTGTCTTCTGATCTTTACCCATAAGCTGCCGAGTTGTATACGCTCAAGCTGATTCCCTGTGCACCTCCTTATCCCTGTGCCCCATCATCCCTGCCCTGTATTCTCTGAAGCCTGTGTCCATGCTTTGCAGCAGCCCTGTCAGGTAAGTGATCCCACATCATCTCTGCATTTCCAAAAACATTGTTCTGTGTCTATGCACAGAATTTCATTTCCTCCAATTAATGTCCTAAATTAGATAACTGACTTCACATGTGGGTTGTCCCACTCTCCTCTTGTCCCACAGGGGAGATTTAAATCCACCTGTGACAGTGTCTCATCCATGCTACTCTCCTTTCCTTGTTTTCCCAATTACCTGCAGGTTTTGATCTCTGTCCCCTTGTATACCTACTTCTAAGTCTTCACCAGCAGGTTGACCCGCCCTTTGCCAAAGATAATCTTGCCTTACTTTGACAGATAGACTAATACTCTCCCTAGGTACCCTGTATTTCAAAGACGACCATATCAACCGAAGCCTTGCCAGCAACACAAGACATGCAGCCAGACACTGATCCACTGGGAGTAAGATTTTGCTATTGGGATCAAGGAAGACACAACCCCAGACCATGTCCCCTCCACTGTAGGGAACACTTCAAATGAAACCTCTGACCATCCCTTCTCTGCAATTCTGGACAAGTATCCTGTACTCAGTGAAAAAAACAGGCATGTAGCTCTCCGTTTGTGATAGTGCTTTTGCTTTTCAATTATCTTAGGATTTTTACTTCTCAATTTCAGTGTGCCAATACTCGTAATAAGCTCACTGAAAAATGTTATATTTCAGGGATAGAGATATCTGACTGATAAATGGTTTAGAACTGAAAATGCAAAGCAATCAGACATTTAAAAATTAAATCCAGTTTAATGCAGTACAATGAATAAAGCATTCCAAGTCTTTTTTTTACCTCAGAAGTATAGCCAGAGGTAAGGTTATAACTGAAGTCCTGAGAAGAAATAAAACTTAAGCTACATTCCTTCATTCCTTCTTGCTTTTTACATTGGATAAGTTCTATGGTCAATCCTAATTCATTCTGAGTACTGAACTCATCAGTGGAGAGTTCAGGACCAAACTGGTACAATTCAGAATTCTCAGTGCTTAATTTCCACCCCGAAGTAGAAATTCAATCTATAGTGCAATGCTTAAAAACCTTTGTTAACCAAGATTTGAGTTAATTCAACATGGAGAGTCATCGATTAAAAATCCTTGTATCCTAGTCAGCTACTACAAATGTAGTAGGCAGTCAATTAATCAGCCTTTTTGAACTTTTTTTATACCTCTTTGAAGAGCAACTGAGTAGGTACTTGAGTGTTAAGTCTCCTGCTTACATATGCAAATCATCTTGTCCAGACTTCTAAGAGAAATCAGAGTTTTAGAGATTAATCCTTCTTGAGGGCATTGAGGATTTCTTCGTCTCAGAATTTTCGAGAAATATGAAGAAAGCTCAATATTATATGTAACTGTAGTTCAGAAACATTGCAGCCAAAACTGAGACCCACAACACCTACAAATTATAAGGGCTTTAATGAACATATAATTAGTGTTACTTTCCTTGAAAATTAATATAAGCCTATTAAAATAGTGCTGCTAACAACAGCAAGTGTTTTGTAACACTGTGATGGCACAGTCAAACACCATATACAAGCATTTCACATGAGCTTGTGAGCAAGTCACCAAAGGGACAAATGAAGTTTGGTGTACTTGCACTTGAAAGGCAATCAAGCAAAAAAGTTGCCAGACAAGGGGAAAAATAAGCAGAGGGGACTGCAAACATATGGGACACCCTGCTGAATGCATGAGGAAGATTGGCAAGACCAAAGAAAACAGGATAAGCAGCAGTGAGAGCAGAGGACAACCTCTTTCTGTGAGGAAAAAAGGGATAAATCCATCATATCTCAGTGAAGAGAGCTAGAGAAAAGAGAGGACAAGCCTGCTCTGCTTTGACTTCTGTCGAACAGCTCTCAGGCCTGATTGTCACAACCTCCATGACCAAGAACCACCAAGGACCCCAGCTACCAGACCTAACTTGATGGCACTGGACCCTTTGCATTGCATCGTCATAGGACATTGCACTGTCATCTAGAATACAAGTGTCAAAGACTAACAGATTTGTATCTGTATTGATGGTGATTAATACTGTGTAGGATATAGCACAAAAAGTTTTGTTAATGAATCAATATTAATGTGCTTACAATTGAATAGATTTGTAAGTCTCCTAAACACTCCTGTCATAATAAGCTGTCACCCTTTGATACACTGTGAACAAACATATCAGTATTGTTATATATCTATACACATCATTTATATTTATGCGTTTATTCAGTTGCAACATTAGCACAGGGTGGTGATTATTTCAGTGGTTTCTATGAGTGAGTTGTACACTTCATGCATTGAATCCCTTATTGATCTATGTTAGCACTTACAACACAGCTAAAACAATGTCTTGAGCAGCATAATAATTTGAAATTGTAGGTATAATTTATTAAACATACCCACAATAATTTATTTCTAAAAATTTGGGGAAAGATGAAATGTTATGACAGCTGTCAGTCTCAAGAATGTCAAAACATTAGACTATCAACCTTAAAAATAGCTTCAGATACATAATAGTGCAATTTCTCGAGTATTTCAAAAGAGAATGAAGTCAATTTTCTATTATAGCTCATTTCCCAAGATCCAATTATATGAAAAACTGTTTATAATAGCCCATAGAAAGCAAAATCTGACTATTTTGAAATAAGACAAGTTTTCATCAGCTTGTATAGCTCTTTACCCTAGTCAAAAAAAGTGGAACCAAAAGACAATATATCTAGTGGAAGATAATAAAATAGTAGTTTTCTGGGAAAGATAAATAATAACTTATAAGGGAAGACTTTAATGGGAAACAGGTTACAGAAACCTTAAATCTTAAAAGATAATTCATGCTTTCCAAGAGAAAAAATAATTTTTCAAATTTAAAAGTTAAGTGTCATAAAATGTTAATTATTTCTTTTCATTTCAAGTAACATATGTATCTGAATATGAACATTAAAAAGTAATGGAAAGATTTTTTTCCCCTTTCCTTCCACTTCACATTTTTACTTCCTCCAGTTTCAATAGCAAATATTATTTTTTCCATTACTTTTTGCCATATGGTAAGAAAATTAGAGTGTTTAAAGAGAGTCATCCAGAAGAAATGCTATTATTAAAAGCATCTTTAAACTAGAACACAAAACTGTGACAAGAACCAATGCCGGAAATTTTGGAATAGGCTGAACTGATTAAAAATAAGCCAATACTTTTAGTACTGAGAATGACTAATTGTTGAGACAATCCACTATGAGAAGTAGTTTGCTTTTGTGTTATAGAACTCTTGAAAACAAATTCATTTCTGCATAGGACTCAGTTGAAAAACATCCATATACAACCACATATGAGTTGCGTGGAGGAAGAGAGTGTATGATTTGATGCTGCAGGTAAACTTATACTTAAGGAATCTACAGAGACTTGATGGTTATGCAGGTTTGGGGTATTATTTCTTGAATAGGAGAGAGGCTGCACATAGCTTTGTTTTTACATAGTTGCTGGTGTTCATTCCACTGTGATTTCTTGTTGGTACCAGCTGACATCAAGAGATAGCAGTTTGACTCTACCAGCCATCTCCAATTCAGTGAAGTGATCAACGTAAGACACACAGTGTAACTTCAGGTCAGGAGCCTGTCTCTGGTTGCTTGAGACTGGCCAGAACATTTCTCTCTGCAAATCACTTCTTGTTAAGAAAAGCATCCCAATGGAGTAGTGTGCTAATGAGAAAATGCTTCCCGGGGCTGTATTGGCTCCCTCACAATTTATTTGAGACCTGTGAGAGCGGCATGCTGTCCCAGGAGCCAGACTTATCTGCAGCTCACAGAAAGAACTTGCAGCTCTGAAATATCACTGGCTATCAGCGGTCTACTCATCAGAAAGCATGAAATCTGAGATTTCATAGAATCATAGAATAGTTTGGGTTGGAAGGGACCTTAAAGATCATCTGGTTCCGATCCCCGTGCCATGGGCAGGGACACCCTCCACTAGACCAAATTGCTCAAAGCTTCATCCAGCCTGGCCATGAACACCTCCAGGAATGGGGCATCCACAACTTCTCTGGGCAACCTGTGCCAGTGCCTCACCACTCTCATAGTAAAAAAAAATTCTCCTAATAGCTAATCTAAATCTACCCTCTTTCAGCATAAAACCATTACCCCTTGTCCTACCAATACACTCCCTGATCAAGAGTGTCCCCTCATCTCTCCTGTAGCCCCCTTTAAGTACTAGAAGGCTGCTAGAAGGTCTCCCTGCTAGAGGGGAGCCCCACCCCCAGCTCTCTCAACCTTTCCTCTAATGGGAGGTGCTCCAGCCTTCTGACCATCTTTGTGGTCCTCCTCTGGACCCACTCCAACAGGTCCATGTCCTTCCTGTGCTGAGGACTCCAGAGCTGGATGCAATAGTCCAGGTGGGCTTTCACGTGAGCAGAGTAGAGGGAGAGAATCACCTCCTTCAGTGCGCTCGTCACACTTCTTTTGATGCAGCCCAGAATCCAGTTGGCTTTCTGGGCTTCATGTGCACATTGTCAGACCATGTTCAGCTTCTCATCAACCAACACCCCCAAGTCCTTCTCCTCAGGGCTGCTTTCAATCCATTCTCAGCCCAGCCTGAATTTGTTCTTGGGGTTGCCCCAATGCAGCTGCAGGAGGTTGTGCTTCCGTTTCCTTACATTGTAGCTCTCTGGAAGAGCTGGCTTGCTGCTACTCCCCCAGATGCCCAAGTAGACAGTGCCCTTGTAAAATACATTTTGAGGGTTATTCTGATGTGAGCTGGTCAGATAATGGAACTTTTCCAGTTACAGGTTAATCCAATATTTTTATCTTTTCCTTCTCTTAGATATTTTAATCTTTTCTTACTCCTAAAAAACAAACAAACAAACAAAAAAACCCCAAACAAACCAAAAAAACAGATTTTTCCAGACAACTTGCTGCTTGCTTTCTACCCTGAAGGACCTGACTATCCTGATGAAGAGTGCACTGGAGAAAAATCTATGGGCACATATAACCACAGAATGGTTGATACTCTGTCTCTTGCTGCTCAGGAAAAGAAGCAGTTCACATGAATGATAAGACTAATTTCCGTTTTAGCCTTGGTAAAACAAAAAAAAACCAAAACAGCAATGGGTAGAATAAAGTGAAAGCTTTTTTTTATTTTTTTTTCGTAGTTATCCATTTAAGCACTGAAAACTGTGGATTGCAATTACACCAGGTATTTGTTAGCAGAAATTTCATAGATTAGGTAGCACTGTGACATCAATCTCTGTTTCAGTACTTAAAGTTATAAAAGGATAATATTACATTACGGTACCTTCTGGGTACTGCAGGAACTCAGATTGTTCTGTTCGGAACACACAAATGGAGTGAGGTTTTGATTTTGTTTTCAATCTTACATTTTTCACTTCTCGACTTTTAAGTTCCTAGTGAAGTGACGTAAATACATTTACAACATATTTTGACTAAATAAAAATATAGTCATTGTCAAAAACGAAATCACAATTAGACAAAATAGGAACATAAAATTTCTTTTTTTTAATGTTTATTAACAAAGTAATTACTCTTACGGAAGGAAGAAGGGGCTTGCAAATTCAGACAACATTTCATGGAACAATGTGTGAATTATTATATAGACACAATAAATATAAATATTTCAACCCCCAGCAAAAAAAAATCCCTAAACTACTAAAGACCACTGGAGATACATAAAAACACAGTTCTGACAGAAAACTTGGCTTCAAGATAGTCTTTATGATGTTACTGTCTTGCAGTTTATTACTGATGTTAATACAGCTTTTTCAGAGTTCCAAATGTCTATGTGGCTGTACCATATGAAAAATGAGCTGTCACATGGAGACAGAGCCCAGATTAATTTAAGATTTTCTGAACTAGAGTTTAACTCAATATTTAAAATATTTCCATATTGTCTCCTTATGACTTTCTTGTAAACATAAAAGGAATCTGCAAAATTATGTTTTGAATGAAGTTGATTTACTTATTTCCATAATGATGTTTAGTTTAATCCCTGTCTATTTTAAGCATCTTAAAATCGGTTATAAAAAGAAGTAAATAGTAAACATGTAAATGAAAATTACCAGTAAGGCAGTATAAAACAGAATACTGTTAGCATACTTGACAGACTTAGCAGTAAGGACACCAATGTGCAATATTAATCAATGCATCAGAGGAGAAATAATAAAAACAGCCTAGAAAAATATTTTACAAAGCAGATAAAGAAAGAAACAATTAGATGCTCTTAAATGTTATTTTTGAAAACAAGTAGTATCTGTCCTTCCATATAATGATTCTACTTTTTGCACTTGGAGTGAAAAGCATGTAGACAATTTCTGAGACTTGCACTAAATCATGAAAGGGGAAGACAGGTTTGATTTTATTTCCTGGAATTTCATGCTGCCATGTTGATAGGAGTACTCTTGATGACATATTGAAGGAACTATTGTGAAGCATCCAATTAAAACCAATTAAAAATATATTAACTCCTCACTTTTTTTCAAAAGTGTATTTTGTATTTTGCATGTTTTTTATAAAAGATCCATATTCCTCTTTTTTTGTGAAGAATTGGCAAAATCTCTTCTGACAAAATACTAACAACTTTTTTCGAAAACCATATTCTATTATCACCCTTTTGTTTTCAAAAATGCACAATAAACTGAGACACTATATCAGAACCTAGGGTTTGCCCTGAAAAATATTCAGTTTCTGGTTTTAGTACAAATCTGCAAGACTTGATTGCATGCAACAGCTTTCTGCCAAACTTTACAGTTTTATGAAGAGCTATTGCTTCTGCAATTAACTTTTCAGTGGAAACATCTCAGCAGTTCCCTGATGCAACTTTACACCAAAGCTTCCTTGATCACCAGCACTGTAATAGTGAACACTGGAATAATTCTGACATGAAAATTGATGCTGTCCTTTTCCTATCTGAAAGTTTAAAATCAGAAAATATGAGAAGTCATCACATCTTGTTACTTGTCTAGTTTTGGGAATCTGAATTTGAAAACATTAGCTGGAATGCAAGCATTTTGCCTCTGATGTGCTTACCTTTTCATATCACAACATTATGAAGTAAAAAATAAAATAATCAAAAGCAACAATTTTTTAACAGAAAGGAAGTACTTTACAAACTCCAGGCTGTAGGTAGTAACTTGTCATACTGAGAGACTCTTCACGTTTGTTGTTGAGATATAGTTTACAATTTCTCAGCCAGAACTATGGTGAAGCATGTGTGCTGCAAACCTGGCAACGTTATGATCCATCCTCATAATATCTTCTAAGAGAAGGCACTCTGGAATTGCCATATAACCATGAAACCTGACTTTTTCACCAAGTTCAAGTATTATAACTGTTCTGCTAGAAATTGATTCCTTGTTATGACAAGGTGTTAATGAAAACTGGAATGGAACTGACTAACCAGTTATGACGTTAATAAAATAGGGGGCAATCTGTCTGTACACAGACTGCTCAGCAAGTGCAGATATTACTCTGGAAATGATTTGTGGCATTGTAACAGTCCAGCTTGACTTTCAGAGTACAGGGAAAGGAGAATGTGGGACCAGTGCACATGCGGTCCCAGGACAGGATCACTCTGTGACAGAACAATTTTCAGCTGGGCAAATCAAGACACGTTCTACCTCATATAGAAGAAAAGTGAGGAGAAGGGCCAAACAACCCTCCTAATGCTATTTCCAAATGACATTTCCCAGTTGTCAAGGCTTATTACTTACATCAGACTGATGATGTAGCATCAGACTGGTGATGACTGCAAAAATTTAGTATTGGAGCAAGGACATAGAGCCTGCTGGTTTGACAGAGATTTGTGGTGATGTATGGAGGAGGAAAGTTCTATTACTGAACACTCATGGACACTGCAGTTTTAAAGGCCTCAGAAGGAAAACCAAATAGCTATCGCTGACTTCCTTTATGTTGTCCATGACTTCATTTTTGTTGTTATTTTAACAAGACAATGTGACTGTAGATCTGATGTGCTTCTGGTGATCAATACTAACTATAGTTTCTAAGCTCTGAGAGTGGCCGGATTTTTAACAGAGCCCATATGGCAGAAATATTTATATTATGAAATTAAACAAGACAGAAACAAAGAAAATTATTCATATGTACTCTTAACAGAATTTCTTATGGTGATGTGTTTGTTCATTTTTCTAAAATAGAATTTAACCATTTTTGTCCAAGGAATTTGTCACTTGTACGTAATAATATAGTGCTATTAATAATCAAAGCATAACATAGAATTTACGTATCTGCAGCTGCGCATCTTGAAATAACGACTAGCCTTCACTAATTTTTACCGGAATAGTTTCACTTGTTGACTAGTCTTTCGAATAATGCCATCAGAGAATCAGAGCACAGCTGAGTAATTCAGTGTGAAAAGGACCGCCAGACATTTTATTTGCTCAAAGCAACTCTAATTATATCAGATTGCTCAGTGCTGTGTCCATTAGAATCTTTTACATCTCCAAACACAGAGATTTCACAGTCTCTCTAGGGATCTACACCAGTATTTGACCGCCTCTATGAAAAAAAAAAAAAACAACAACCCACAAAAAACCCCAAACAAAACAAAAAGAAAATNACATATTGAAGGAACTATTGTGAAGCATCCAATTAAAACCAATTAAAAATATATTAACTCCTCACTTTTTTTCAAAAGTGTATTTTGTATTTTGCATGTTTTTTATAAAAGATCCATATTCCTCTTTTTTTGTGAAGAATTGGCAAAATCTCTTCTGACAAAATACTAACAACTTTTTTCGAAAACCATATTCTATTATCACCCTTTTGTTTTCAAAAATGCACAATAAACTGAGACACTATATCAGAACCTAGGGTTTGCCCTGAAAAATATTCAGTTTCTGGTTTTAGTACAAATCTGCAAGACTTGATTGCATGCAACAGCTTTCTGCCAAACTTTACAGTTTTATGAAGAGCTATTGCTTCTGCAATTAACTTTTCAGTGGAAACATCTCAGCAGTTCCCTGATGCAACTTTACACCAAAGCTTCCTTGATCACCAGCACTGTAATAGTGAACACTGGAATAATTCTGACATGAAAATTGATGCTGTCCTTTTCCTATCTGAAAGTTTAAAATCAGAAAATATGAGAAGTCATCACATCTTGTTACTTGTCTAGTTTTGGGAATCTGAATTTGAAAACATTAGCTGGAATGCAAGCATTTTGCCTCTGATGTGCTTACCTTTTCATATCACAACATTATGAAGTAAAAAATAAAATAATCAAAAGCAACAATTTTTTAACAGAAAGGAAGTACTTTACAAACTCCAGGCTGTAGGTAGTAACTTGTCATACTGAGAGACTCTTCACGTTTGTTGTTGAGATATAGTTTACAATTTCTCAGCCAGAACTATGGTGAAGCATGTGTGCTGCAAACCTGGCAACGTTATGATCCATCCTCATAATATCTTCTAAGAGAAGGCACTCTGGAATTGCCATATAACCATGAAACCTGACTTTTTCACCAAGTTCAAGTATTATAACTGTTCTGCTAGAAATTGATTCCTTGTTATGACAAGGTGTTAATGAAAACTGGAATGGAACTGACTAACCAGTTATGACGTTAATAAAATAGGGGGCAATCTGTCTGTACACAGACTGCTCAGCAAGTGCAGATATTACTCTGGAAATGATTTGTGGCATTGTAACAGTCCAGCTTGACTTTCAGAGTACAGGGAAAGGAGAATGTGGGACCAGTGCACATGCGGTCCCAGGACAGGATCACTCTGTGACAGAACAATTTTCAGCTGGGCAAATCAAGACACGTTCTACCTCATATAGAAGAAAAGTGAGGAGAAGGGCCAAACAACCCTCCTAATGCTATTTCCAAATGACATTTCCCAGTTGTCAAGGCTTATTACTTACATCAGACTGATGATGTAGCATCAGACTGGTGATGACTGCAAAAATTTAGTATTGGAGCAAGGACATAGAGCCTGCTGGTTTGACAGAGATTTGTGGTGATGTATGGAGGAGGAAAGTTCTATTACTGAACACTCATGGACACTGCAGTTTTAAAGGCCTCAGAAGGAAAACCAAATAGCTATCGCTGACTTCCTTTATGTTGTCCATGACTTCATTTTTGTTGTTATTTTAACAAGACAATGTGACTGTAGATCTGATGTGCTTCTGGTGATCAATACTAACTATAGTTTCTAAGCTCTGAGAGTGGCCGGATTTTTAACAGAGCCCATATGGCAGAAATATTTATATTATGAAATTAAACAAGACAGAAACAAAGAAAATTATTCATATGTACTCTTAACAGAATTTCTTATGGTGATGTGTTTGTTCATTTTTCTAAAATAGAATTTAACCATTTTTGTCCAAGGAATTTGTCACTTGTACGTAATAATATAGTGCTATTAATAATCAAAGCATAACATAGAATTTACGTATCTGCAGCTGCGCATCTTGAAATAACGACTAGCCTTCACTAATTTTTACCGGAATCGTTTCACTTGTTGACTAGTCTTTNGAATCAGAGCACAGCAGAGTAAATCAGAGTGAAAAGGACCGCCAGACATTTTATTTGCTCAAAGCAACACTAATTATATCAGATTGCTCAGTGCTGTGTCCATTAGAATCTTTTACATCTCCAAACACAGAGATTTCACAGTCTCTCTAGGGATCTACACCAGTATTTGACCGCCTCTATGCAAAAAAAAAAAAACAACAACCCACAAAAAACCCCAAACAAAACAAAAAGAAAATAATACCCAGTTAGAATTCCTTATATTCCAACTTAAGCACATTGACCTTTGTCCTACTTTCTGTGTATCACTAAGAGTTTCGTTTCATTTTCTCTGTACCCTATGGCTGTACCCACTGCAGAGAGCAATGAGGTCTCCCCTTCCCCTCATCTTTCCCACACTGAACCACCCCAGTGCCCTCTGCTTCTCCCTGTATGACTTGTGTTCGAGCTCTGGGTTTCTCTTTGTTTATTCACCTTTTGTGGACAAAAGTTCTCAGCTCTCTGCCTAAATTTCTTCAAGTAGCATAGGAAGAGGAGAGAGGTGTCTCCTTAACTAGCATGGGGAGAACCATCTTTTTGGGGAGAACCATCTTTTTGCATATGTGTAAAAGGGGGAAGGGTAGCATTAACCCTTTCAACCAATTGAGTTGGTAGTTGTGCAGACACTGTATTAGATTAACTTTGGCTGAACTTTCTTTGTTGATACCTTTGAACTGGAGGCAGCGACCTTGTTAAGCAAAGGTTTGCTACTTCGTTTTAGGAGTAAGGTTACACGTCCTTCGTTAGTGAAGGGACTAAAGCCTTTGGTGCATACTTCACTTCTTATCAGCAAGGAATAGGACTAGGGATTTACAACCAAAATGTTTTAAGACATCACAAGGCCTTTTGTAATGGACTATTCATGCAGTTTTGCAAGAAAACTGCAGCTGCCTGTCAAGTCCCTGATGAGTCAAGACCTTGTGATGTCAAGTAGTAAACCCTTGCTGAGTAAGGCCACTGCCTTGCTCAGAGTTGCCAAGAAGGCCGAAGTTAATCTAATACAGGGTTCGCACGACCTCCAACTCAATTGGTTGAAAGCGTTAATGCTACCCTTACCCCTCTTGCACATGCTGGAAGGATGGTTCTCCCCATGCTAACTAAGGAGACACCCCTCTCAGCTTCCTATGCTAATTTAGGAGACACTTCTCTCTCTTCCTATGTTAATTGAAGAAAGTTAGGTGGAGACCTGAGAACTTTTGTCTATAAAAGTGAATAAACAAAGAGAAGGCTCTTGAGCCCACCACCTGAGGACTACTGAGATGCTGACAGACTGATCAAGCAACACGCCTCCCCAAGATGTCAACGCTCATCTCCAAGGACCCAGGGCCGCCTGCACTTGTACATGAGCATTTGAGATGGGTCTCAAATTCTGCAGCTTTTGCAGATCAAGTATGAGAGCCCCTCTGGTCATGTTATCCCCTGAACACCTTAACACCCTTGAGTCCTTGCTTCTCCTGGGCTTGCAGGAGCGCCCCCCTCACATTTCCAGCCCCTTCCTGAGACCAGCAAGCTTGCCTGCAAACATTCTTGGCCTGTGTTGTCAGACATATCCCATTCCTTTTCAGGATCCCTTTTTGTGAGAAAAACTTTCTAGCCAGTAAAACAGGAGACTAGGCATAAATCACAATGCTGGTCTTTTAAGCCATTGCCCCTGTACTACCATGATGTGTTTGCTTCCACATACATATTCTCACCAAGACTGAATCCTTCCTGCAAAAAACCAAATGCCTTAAGTGGTGAGGATAAAACCTACTTATGCCTGGATAATTTTCAGAGCCTAAAATCCCTTTATAGACATAATCCATGACATCCAGAGCTCTCTTTTCTCTATAAACCCTTTCCCCATTGGAAAACTGGCAGTAAGATCACCTCATAGAGCATTGCATTATTTGGTATTCTGATCTGATCGCAGTGGGAGAAGGATAATGGAAGCAAACCTAAGTATTTTTAATGCATTGATTTTAATAACTAACCAGCTAAATAAATTTAATTTCTAGTAAATAAATAGGTTTTTAACAAAACTATAGTGCTGCCTTTTCAAATCCCTGAATTTTCAGCTGTTCTGTTTAGATATGTTCTAAGGCGTTTCTCACAAGTGATTACCTAAGATGCAGAAAACAACACTTTAATTTGCATATCCCAAGGTAAGCTTGTTTAGTTGCTGGCTGGAAAAGTTACTCATTGGTCAGTACTAAGAGTACATATCCTAGATGTCATTAGGAAAAAAAATTATGCACAGGAGACCTGCCTATGTCAAACTTTTAAGGAATTGTTTCTGCCTATAACTGCACTTTAAAATAAGTTGGAATTAAGAAAAAGGCATTTACATTGTTTTTCCTAAAGATAGGAACTTTACATCTGAAATCTTCAATGGTTTTCCTAGATACTTGGAATTCTTAAGCAAGACAAATTATCTGTTTCAGTTACATGTAGGTTAAAATATATCTGTTGCTAGCTTGCTAGATATTATTGCATGGAGTGGAAGATCATCTGACATATTTATAATGAGGGTCTTCTTGGCATGTCATGTGTGTAGGAAAACAAAAGCTCAGCTCAGTGAACCACTGTAAAATCTTACCTTTGAGGTTGTTGCATTGAGTTATATGTAATTAACCAGAAAGTCATTACTTTTTCTAGTAGCATGGTCATGTTATGTTCTAGTAGCTCTCAAGATATAACTGAAATAAGAACAGATGAGATATGCAAAATAAGAAAGGTGAAAGATGCTTCTTGTGGTAAGATTGGATTTCAAGTCTACATGTATTTTGGTTTTAGTATGCCTAGGGCACAAATCTATGATTTATTGGAGATTTGTTTGCTTCCTAGTGGTCCATTTGGGCCAATACAAAACAAGTATGACAGATATGATGGAAATGTAGTTAAAAACCTCAGAATGTGTTTAAAGTTGGGATGAATTTTTACCACTAGCTAGACTTCCATTTTTTCCTATCTGTAATAGGAATCTGATTTTACTTAAATTAAATGTGTAAATTATACATCAGATCCTTCATCATCAGCAAATATTACAAGCTATTAATTGTTCTGTTCTAGATTTACAATCTAGATGACTGGTTAGCACAAGTCAAGGATAAGTTTGGTAGTTTCTGAGCTCAATAACAACTAAATAAGCATTTCATAACAACATAACTGAAGGTCTTGAGGAAAAAAACATCACAGAATTTGTAAGGAAAAAAGGAAGATTTTGGAAAAGCACTATCTCAGTGTTAGCAATACCTGATGGAGAGACAAATATTTCCAGCTAGTAAACATGTTTTTTTACTTAGTCCTTGAGTATCCTAGACTGGAATAGAAAGATTGATTTTGACTCATCTGTTTCCAAGATCAATGATAACATTTCTTTTGGTAAATTCCTACCTGGAATCACAGAACAAACTATGGAGCAGAACTGAGTCCACTGATCCAGGACTATTTAATTAAACACCGAAACTAAAGACCTTTTCAAAAAGCCAACTGAATGGATTACTGAGAACACTTAGTAATCTTAATCAATACTGATTAACCTTTTCTTCCAAACCAAAATCCTGCTGAGAAGTCTCTTGAAAAGAAAGAACATACAGCTGAATTCTGTGTAAATAGCTATATTTCACTTAATTTATTTTTCTTACTAAAATAATATATAGCTAGGAAAATCCATTGATTTAAAAAGATTGCTCAGACTTTGACTTTATTTCATCTCAAAGATGAACTTTCACAGTATTGCAATGAATATAAACCTCTTTTCCGCTATTACTCTGTTGGTTTGTATATGGGGAGTCCATTATCAGTTTCCTAAACATTGTTTTGGTAGTCTCCCTTTTGTTCTTATCAAGACCACACATGGGTCTCATCTAAAGGAAGCGGAATTCAGGTCTGTTCTGATGAAAGGTTTTTCTTGAATCTGTTCAGTGCTTAAGCACCATACTTCTTCCTTCTTTGTTTAGGTTCAATAAATCCAAGTGCCAGGTCCTGCACTTTGGTCTCAACAAACCCCTGCAATGCTACAGGCTCGGGGGTGAGTGCCTGGAAAGCTGCCCAGCAGAGAGGGACCTGGGGGTGCTGATCAACAGCCGGCTGAACATGAGCCAGCAGTGTGCCCAGGTGGCCAAGAAGGCCAATGGCATCCTGGCCTGCATCAGCAATAGTGTGGCCAGCAGGACTAGGGAAGTGATTGTGCCTCTGTACTTGGCACTGGTGAGGCTGCACCTTGAATACCATGTTCAGGTTTGGGCCCTCACCACTAGGACATTGAGGTGCTGGAGCAGGTCCAGAGAAAGGCAATGAAGCTGGTGTAACTAGTAACAAGTGATAGGACAAGAAGAAATGGCCTCAAGATGCACCAGGGGAGGTTTAGGCTAGATATTAGAAAAAATTTCTTAACTGAAAGAGTCATCAGGCATTGGAACAGGCTGCCCAGGGAAGTGGTGGAGTCACCATCCCTGGAGGTGTTCAAGAAACGTGTAGATGTGGTGCTTAGGGACATGGTTTAGTGAGTTAGGTGATGTGGATTGACAGTTGGACTTGATGATCTTTGAGGTCTTTTCCAACCTTAATTATTCTATGATTCTATGATTATATGTAGCTTCTTTAGAAAAGCAATATTTTTTTTAATTAAAATTTTTAAATTATTTGTTTATTTATTCTTCAGTATTTGACAAGATAAACCATCAACATAGGAGAAGCTGGAATCCTTTGTGGACTAAGCACTTGTTATTTGAAGTTTTTTCTTCATATTTATTAACTTCATCATAGGTTACTGCATTTATTCCTCCCTCCTTTTTGTGTTCTCAAAATATAATTTTGTCAGCTGTAATATGCCTGATTATATCTTTCTTTCTGCTCTTTCTCCCTATCCCCAAGTTATTATGGAAAAGATTTATAAGCATGGTTATTACTATGGCAATTACTACATCTTTTTGACTTTGTACATTACCACACTTTGCGTATAGTCCTTTAGCCTTTTTTTTTTTTTTTTGTCTATATTACAGCATTTATCTGAAGATAACAGGTAAATACACTGTAAACTTCCACTCCTGCAAGCATTTCAGCAATGCACGCAATCAAACAGAAATATGTAAAACTCAAAAACACTGTAAATCTGCAAATACTTGAAGTAGTCTAGCAATTCTCACAGTTGCCCTGATGAATTCAGTGGGATCACTTACAGTCAAAGTATGCAACACGTGTCAGCATGTCTGGGTCCAGAGAGCACACAGATTAAGTAGAATTCTAATAAGGAATTAAAAACTGGTGAAAAATATTTTGCATTGACTAGGATAATGTATGTGGCTAACAGAATATCCTGCTTTGGTTTTAGAGAGAATCATCCTTCTGAAACACAATGTGTTGTATTTTTTCTATCTGGAGCTTCTCCATGAGTCATATATATCAAAGGAAAAAGAGCAACCTCAAAAAATAGAGAGGGAATACAGATTCAAGAAGTATCAATGCTGTCAAGACAGTAAAATCTACATGCAAAGAGGGGAAATTCAGTTCATTTACAATACTGTCAAAATATGCAGAAAAATCAAGATGTATTCCATAATGAAAATAAAATCGCATTTTACAAATTTCAAACAAGCAAGGCTAGTTCCCTACATCATTACAAGAGGATAGATAGTCTATAAAACCCAAAAGGGGTAGTAACATCAATGCACATGACACAGGAATTAATAATATTTTATTAAATTATAATAAGAACTTTTACACACTAATGACTAAGAGGTCCATGGAAGAGACAGATTTATTTCCATTGATGTAGAATTTATCATACCTGACTAACGACAATGGTACAGAATCTACAAAAAAGAAAAATATACAACCATTAAATCCTTAAACATAGGCAGTGCTCCAGGATGTGATAGACTGCTGAGGGAGATTTATAAAATCTTCCTGTATCATTTTGCACATTAGATTAATTTCAGAATCTTACAGATGTTGTTAATTAACTAAACTAGGGGATTCCCATGTGCCACAAGATGTGTCATGAACGACTCAAAAACTGACACAACTTTCATAGGTGATGAGGGGTGATATGCATTATGACCAATCCTGAAATACATTTACACTACTGAGTTCTTAGCATCAGGTATTGTCTCCTGTTTTGCTTTTTCTTTTCAATATTAAATATACAGATAGCACTCTGAACAAACCTCAGTTTGGTATACATAATTATTTTTCCAGATTTCACTCCAAAGTTTCAACAGCAGTGTCATCTCCACCCATGTTGATTATGCCTGCACAAACACATGCCATTTGGTAGTGAAGAAGAGGGCAGTGCAAAAATAAACATTTTCAAAACAGCTGAGATGCCTACAAGTCAAAGACATCTAAAGCTGCCTCTGAACATTATTTTGCTAAGTTTGTAACACACATTGGTGTTAAAATTTATGTGAATGCATGAGCTGTGTTTTGCAACAAAAGTACATGACAGAAAAACAGCTGTCCTGCATGCTCAAAGACTACCCCTTCAGAAATCTAAAACTCTTACCCTGCCTGGATAAAAGGAGTTTATGACTATACAACATGAAAAATAGCCCACAGAAACCAGAAGATGTTTGATTTGTTGTGCCTGGTTTTTTTTACAAGCATAACTGACTCCATAGGTATGACCATGTGAGCCATATGTCCATATACAGACAAATAAATGAACACAGTCACTGCATTTGCACTAGGGATGTCAACAAGAAACTGTAGAAATCCATGATCAACTTTTATTTTTTGTATACTTCAGATGATTTTTCTGTGCTTCCACAACTAATACCATTGCTTTCAGATTAGTACTGCAAATTCATTGCTTTAAAATACTTTTTTTCTGTACTGTTATAATGTGGGCCATTTTATTTGATACACAGTCCTGTGCTAGGATTTGACTATACCTTTCAGTGGGAGCTGGCTTCATACAGATTTTTTTTTTTCCTCTGAGCTATGGTGTCTTTCATTACCTGTTTTTGTATTGTACTTGCTAGTGTATTTGCTTTCTTCTTGTTTTTTTTTTGTTTTGTTTTGTTTTTTTTTACTTTGTTTTATGCCTTTCCTCAGCTTCGTGGACTAAGGTGGTTTAGAGAATTCTGTAAGGAGAAGAAAAATTTGGACTTATCTGGTGTTACCACTGCTCCTGAGGATATGCTAAGATGAACTCATCATCATGAGATGATAGGACAGATGTCTGGGAATTCAGAAAAACTTCTTCAATTAAAATTTCCCACAGGGGAAAGGGAAGAATGGGAGTGGAAGGCCAATAAAACCCATCCTGTGCACAGACAAGTGTCTCAATAACAGATTGAAACCTAGAAAAAACATTAGAAAAAACCTAATGATTTAGGTAGATAATGATGCATTCATATTAATAACTTTTTAACAGAAGCTTCTGAGACCAACAAAAAGAATTTAACATTTACTGCTTTCATTAGAAACTGTGAGTTGAGGACTCTCTTTGCAGCAGAAGGGACAGGCACCACCCAAGACTCATTCCTGTAACTCCAGGGGAAGAATGAAATCTTTCATGCATAAAGTCACAGCTGCTTTTGCAGTTCGAAGTAGCATGCGTTACCATACTAGAGAAAAAAAAAATCACTCCTGTCTCGGTAGTAATATGTATAGGGGTTAACATTTCCACCTACTCTTATATATCTGAAGTATGCAGACCAATGTGAAAACTGTGCTCTGTTCATGACCCTTTATTTTTCTCTTCTCTTTGAAAAAGCCTATCTCATATAATAAATTCAGTAATGAATCCTCAAAATGTAAAACCCAGAATGCCTGTTGCAGGTCCCCAAACTCCAAATTACTGAACTGGGAAAGCTTCCGAAAAACAATTAACAGAATAATCGCTCTAATCTGTCAGTTAAAGAATGGTTATGAAGAGGTTTAGGAAACATCTAGTGACTTACAGCAACTGAATGTTCATGCTGTATGGGCCAATCATTTCAGAATTTCTCTCACTGATTTTATAATCCATGTACCTTTAGGGACCTTCTCTGAATTTTAGAAAAGTGTGTATGGATTTGAAGATAGTCTTTTTATTAATAAATATGTTTAATGAACATAGCAATAAGAAAAAAGTGAACACAGGAAGCAATTATATATTCCTAATCAAATTAACACAATGAAACTGCAATCCTTTAATCACTAACACTCATCTGAGTTTTATTTACGTATTAAAACATGCAGACTGATTTAAAACCCAATGTGAAATCCACAAAGCGGAAGTGGACAGATTAAAACAAATCTGTCTGAAATTGTCAGAACTGAGTCTCGATCATCCCCCAAAACAAGACTCTTGCTGAAAGATGATGTCTCATTCTCTCTGATTTATTTAGATCATTCTTTGGCAAATGCTGGCCTTCATATTTGGAGAAAATATTGTATATGAAGTTCGCATCAGCTAGCTACTTGCAGACAGGGCTGCCTACCAAAAGTTACACCAAGAATTCAGAAAGCAATCAGAATATGAGATGCACATCCTAAGGCATTTTAAGGACATCTGATTTCTAAGCAGCTCTTTTACTAGCTATTCACAGTATTGTAAATAAAAGATAGGGAAATAAAACTAAATACCCGCAAACACATGGCTGCAGTAGTATGGCACTGAGTGCTAGGCAGTATTTTGTTTTTCTCAGCAGGGTTTATTAGCTTGGCTAATCATCAGACCAACTGCTGCTACTGGGCTTGGAGTACTGACAAAGCAAATAAATCTCTGTCTGTCTAGACCATTGCCAGAGACAGTTCGTTGACAAAATCCAAGTACCTTACTTTAAACTACTTTTTTTCTAGCTTTCAAATGATTTTGCAGCTTTCCATTGCAATCTCCTTAATTTTCCACCATCCTTTCAAAATTGTGGGTTCCACTACTGGACCTATTGTGGCACAGTTATCTCCATGCTTGCACTCCCATCATCCCTAATCAGACTTGCAAATGACCTTCTTGATCCTCTCTGCTTCTCCTTTGCTATATGTATTGCATTATATGACTGAGTTAAATATTTATGATTCCATCAAATTTTGCAACATTGCAAATACTTTTAGGGTTGCATTAGAGAGAAAGAGTTACATCTTATAAAAATCTGTGCAAGGATCTAAATATTGGAGATATCCACATGTAGAAAAGAGAGTAAGAATATAAAGGAAAAAGCCTTGCTGACTTCACCATGGTATTTGAATAGTTAAGATTTGTTGTGAAGAATAACAGAAGGATCTTAGAATATTGTGAAAGTCCACTAAAAAAGCAACTGAACTGCAGTGTAAATTAATTTATCCTGATTCACATAGTATGTCTTAAATGTCTCATTTTAAAAGGAGAAAATGGATTTGGAAAAAGAAGAGAAGAAAGGTAGAAAGAATAATCAAAGTATGGAAGAACATTCAGGCAAAGAAACAATTAAACAGACTAAACCTCTTCAGCCTTGAGAAAGATTACCACAGGGTAACATATGGGTCTACAAAATCCAAGCATTCAGAAGATAGTCAGGAAAGGATTGTTTGTTACCTCTTTCCATGTAAGAACCAGATGTGCATCTAGTAAGGTTTGTTCTTACAAGGACATTTCAATCTGTGGAACACATCTGGAATGTTTCGGGCATTGAAAGGTCTCACAGGTTCAGAAAGCAGATGAAGGAGCTTTTGGAGCAAAAGTCCCTGCAAGAAGTGACTTTGCCTTGGAAAATCCTTGAAATCCTGTCACTGACAGTTTGGAGGCACTGTGGGAAGTATTACACCTGTTTCCCTTGATCTTGTACTTTTCACTATACACATTTACACAGAGGATATTGGGCTCAATGGATCTTTTTGGACCTTGAATACCTATTCTTACATACTTAATACGGAAATAACTGCTCCATACCTTCACTATAATCTGTCTTTAAGCAGTGATGAAATAAGAGAAATCCTTTTATAAACTGTCAGTGAATTTGTGTTTCTTCTGTTTAATGTGCCTACTCCCTACAGCTTTCACTCAAGTTACAAATGTAGCCATTGCTACCGCCACTGGCGAAGGGAATCAGACAAGAGTTCCTCTCACATAGAATTCTGATCAGGCAAAGAAAATAATTGTATTAAAGATTATTTATAATAATTAACAGTTCAAATCTTACTTTTTCATACTTCTAAGTGTTTTTCTGTGTAAGGGGTTAATAAACTAAATAAAAAGACAATTCTGGTCTTATTTTCATCTTAGACAGCTGCATTTCTATACACTTAAGAAGGTTATTTCAACTATGCAGAGTTGAAAATGAAATCATAAATCTTCATGAGAGAAATTTTTGTACGTATCAGTTTCCTCTACATAAAACCAAGATTCACTGAGGACAGTATGGTATGTATGGTTCTAATATTTGATTTGGCAGCTATTTTGTTTGTTTGTTTTTGTTTAGAACCCCACTGTAAACTAATTAAAAGGGAAAAAAAAGTCAACCCTAAACTTTTGCTGTCTTTCCAAAGACCTGAATAATATCAAACATGGTTTTTAAGGCTTTTCCTTGTTATGTATGTTCTTTTCCATTAATAAATAGAACACTCAAAGAAAGTCTATGTCACACTGATTATAAGCTCACCAGTAATTTTCCTGCATTTTCTATGAAAAAACCTCCACCAACCTCTCAAGAATTAAGCTGAACAGAGCTATTACAGTGATCAGTCAAAAATTTGGGTAACAGAAGTCATAACTCCTCCTGATTTCTTGTCAAGAGACTGATTTTTTTTATTACATCTACTAATGATGCAGCATTACTTGTAACCTTAAAAATAATCCAAACAATATTGTTTGTGCTTTGAGTCAATATAAGAGTTACAAGTATCTGGGGAAAAAAGTATGTAACAGCCTTCCTTTATAGAGAATCTTCAGGGCAGAGTGCTGAAGGAAGGAGTCATCTGTTTTTCCATTCTATGTAAAGGAACAGACATGCTTTTCTTCCTACTCTTTTGAATTACTCACTGTGCAATCTGTTAAACCTGAGAAAATGAATGTGCTGTCCTCCAGGACTCTTGATTTCACCTGCTTTCATGGCACTATTTGGATCATCTAGTGCACATGTCCACCTTCTAACTCTGTAGACACCTCAATTAAAAAGCAAGTAGTGAATTTATAATTTGTCCTTGGGAAGATAAAATACATGGAGAGAAAAGAGATGTTCTGTCCAGAAGGCTTTTGTCCTCATGTAATTTTGTTAAGCCTTTGAAACATAAGGAGTTTCCAGTAATAGCACACAAAAAAAAAAGAAAAGAGAGAAGGCCAGTGTTCTGCATAGGCACAGAAAGAGAGCCGCCTATTCATCATATATGACTAGGGTAGTTGTCACTGCCTTTGACTTCCAAGCAATGCTGGCAACGACAATATTATTTAGATTAATCTACCTATGTAAAGTAATAGAATTCAGAAATAATATAATTGATATTGGTTAATTTTCTGATTAAATCTAAGGAAAGGAAAATCTGCGTGCAGTTTAACCACTGATTTCAAGCATTACAGACACAAAGAATAAAAGTAATCTTTCAATAGCTCAATATATGAGTAGCTAAGATCTAGACTTCAAAGCAGGTTGCCTCTAAAAGCAGGTTGGATAGAGTTTAGATTCTGAAATGTAGTCTGAGACTTTTTCGCATAGACCCATGACATTTTTAATAGCATATCATTTTCACAATGTTAAACTAATTACTTCAAGAATTTTTTGAAGTAAGTCATTATTACTGTAATGTGTGTATGAAGTAATGGAAAGTGAGAGACTTCTTTTTCTCACAACAGAATCTACTTTTGATTTTCAGACTCTTAGTTTTCTACTATCTCCCTCACCAAGTTTCTGAGGAAAGCAGATTTTCTTTAATCCTATTGGCAAATGTCTGAGCTCTCCAAGGATATTCTGTCAGCTGTCCAAATTTAATTTGTATCTAAGATAACCCAGCTAGCTGGAAACTAGTTTTTCACAGTTTCATATAAATAGCAAAGGAAGTAAATTATATTTAAATCTTCATAAGAACATTAAATATGGTCTAAGATTGTCACGGGAAAGAAAACAAAACAAAAAAAAGGGTTTCTTTGGGTTCAAAGGAGCCTGTGGAAAGTTTAATGGAGAAAAAAAGTGTGTTAAAGATACATCTGTTTATTTGTTCTGTCAAAAAAATTTCTTGATTAAAATTTTAGCTTTCACAGTGTTGCATGGTTTTAGGTCATACACCATAACATAACACTGCAGCAGAAAACAGGAGGCCCTGAAAGACAGATGTCTGTCAGAAAAATTGTGTACACATACACAACGGTAAAATCTGATGCATTTACTTTACAAAATAGCTAATTTATGGTCACGAACAAATCAACACACAGCCTCAGCAAAGCCCATTAGGATGACAGAAGAGCTTTTCAGAATGGCAAACAAGCCCTTTATGCAAAGATAAATATGTATACAGACGCATCACACTGAGATGCCCAACAGCTCAACTGTCTGAAAGACTCCTTTGGTTGTTCTTTTCATCTGAGAGATAAGTATCCAAAGACAGTTACAAAAAAAAATTCCTACTATTTATTACATAACATCAAATTTCCTTTTTCTCCATGCTGCAAAAAAAGTCTGTGGTCTTGCTTTTCTGTAATGCACAAGCAATTTAGTCTTTGAAACTCTGCCATAGGCTAGTAGGTACCTCCTAGTTACCAATAAGCAAGACATATCATAATACTATAACTTATTTTTCCAGGGTAGCAGCACTTTTTCAACAATTGGTCTTGTCACTTTCTGCCCCAGGATTAGCATCCCACAGCTGGTTTATGGTTTCTCCTTTTGTATAAGTTCTTAAAAATGAATGACAGGGATGGTAAAAATAAAACTGTATCTGAACTCTGCAACAACTGAAACACCTTTTCATATATCCCGCCCATTTTGATTTTCAGTACAACTCATCTTCACATCTCAACATCAATTAACAACAGTGCAAGGTATCTCAACAGCTAGAGTTACACATATCAACCCTGATTCAAATATAGATTTATCCATTTCATCCCATCTTCATGTGCCATTTATGCCTTCTTCCTTAAGGTAACTCCAGAAGTTATAGCCCAAATCATTGCTGTCACACCTGTTCCCACATACTTCCTTGTCAATATTGACTTCAAAAGCCCTGTTTGTCCTATCTTCCATCTCTTCATCCTCATTGTCATCTCTTCTCACAATCTTGTCATCCATTTTAGTTCTTAATCCCCTTCTTCTAATACTTGTTACTTCCTTTATTGTCACATGTGACACAAAGCTTCATGCCGCAGAGTATGATCACTAGTAACTAAAATTTCTTCCTAAAATTAAAAAAAAAAAAAAAATTGTTTCAGCAGTGTTATTTCCTGCTTCCAGAAGCAGGTCAAGTTCATCACCTGAAAAACATTTCTACTGTACACCTTTTTTTGAAATACCATAATTAACACATAATTAAATAAATGTCATTAGACTTATCTATCAAAGTGGCTTCAAAAAAGTTAAAAGAGAGCATAAAATGATCAGTCATGGAGAACCAGACTGGACAACCTGATCTGACTTCATAGCTGACCCTGCTTTGGGCTAGAGGGTAGACTAGATGATATCCAGACATCTTGAGTTATTCTGGGGTCCTGTTTGTAAAAAATGCATATATATCTGTTAAGTACTTGTGCTTGGGCATGCACATGTGTGCTTAACGGTCTTTCTAACAACTAAAAGGGACTTTTGATTTTCATTAATCAGGAAGAATACACTGAAAATTTCACCAAAATAATTCATGCAAAAATCACACAGACTAAACCCCTTATGGTCATAATTTGAACATTCTCCCTGGATATAGAGGATATTGAACTCTTTCACCTTTTCACTATTGAGAAGTTTAAATAGAAAATTTAAATTGTAAAAATTTATGATCTTATTTCTATTTTAAAAATTCTGTCTTCTGAGTCTGAGGGGAAGGTATAATTATATTTAAGCCTGAGGAAATAATTATCTTAAACAAAAACTGCGAAATACATCTTTCTTTCAGACTTTAGAAATATTTAGTGTCACGAATGAAGAAATTCAGAGCTTACACGTGCGTAGTTGCAAGCTATGTTCTTGTTGAGGGCTTCTTGTCTCTTTAAAGAGATGCACAGTCATGATGGGGGCTTGGATTTTGTGCTAACAGGCAGGAAGTTTGTATCAGCATCCTGCGAAATCCAGTTCTTACACAAGACTGCAAAAACCAGACTATTTCCAGAAATTACTTGAATACTAGCTACTTTATTTAACCTGTTATATTTCTCTAGTCCTGTAATCATGCTCAAATGGCTGTCTTGCCAAAATGTGTATAAGTCAAGTCTCAGGAAGTAATTTAGACAAAACCTAACAGACTAGAGGTATCAAATGAAGTGGTTTGGCCATAACATCGTCACAAACATATAGTGTAAGATTGAAGGCCTAAAGATTAAAATTTTATACTTCAGTGTCCTAGCTCACCAGCCACTGTAGAATGCTTTTATGTCTTGATAGAAATACAGATGATACAAAATATAAGTAACAAAATATAATTTGTGTAAAAAGATACATAGATGTGCGTATATAATGAGAAACGCATATAATGTGTAAATATAAAACTGTCCAACTCTGTTAGAAAGAGGAATCTTTTTATATTTACAGTAAAGGCTGCCATTTGTCCCACTGATATTGATGGCTATACATTGTATGATTATATGGGTTATAGGATACAAAACCACAATTATGAATAAAAGCAATAAAGATCTGAGGAAGGAAAAGATTCAGCTAGAGCTTCAGCAACAAAATCAGAAAAAAAAACAAGGACAGACATCTTAAAAATATGCTGAGAGCAGTGGGAATATTTTAAACTCCCAGATGTAACTTTGCTTAAAAATTATCACTTGTGAAATGTTTGTTTTCCAGTTTGTCTCAGAACACAAACAGGGCATTGAATTCCTGTTTTCATTTGTAATCAAAATAGTTTTTAAAAATCCAAAAGCCTCTAGCAAGAAACAGAATTTCCATCTAGATATTATAATTATGTCACTGTCAAAGGTTTTTGGTGACAGACCAACTATTTATATTCAGTAAAATATTTTAATATTACCGTTGATGTTATTTAACATAATTTTGTTTGGCTGACAGCCATCAGGGACCTCCAGTCTCTAATAGCAATTTTTCTTCTTTTTGATGGTGCTTTACCTGCAGGTTCTCTGTCCAATTTTATGGAACCTTTTATATCAATCTTTATTCCACCATTCTCTTTGCAAAAAGCCTTTTGATGTCTTTCTAGGTGATAGAAAAGTGTTGTTGTCTGAAAGGAAATTACATTTCTACATAAAATTTAAAAGTTTCTCTTGCTTCCAAGAGATACTGCCAAGGCAACACACTAGAAGATTGTGGCATCCATCTATACAAGGGAATTGATGGCTTTTGTGGGTTATTAAACACCAAAATAAAATGGAAGAACAGGTAAAAAGGTAGCAGCTGTTTATGTAGCAAACACTAACCCTGTAAATAAGCAGTTTTCACAAGTGAGCTCAGAAATACCTGAGACGACATATGCAGGGAAACATTAACACTATAGTTTTGAAAACATCTTCATCAAAGGAATATATGCTTGGTCTACCATAAGGTGTTAAATTTAGGTGTTTAAAAACTCTTTTTAGAGTTCTGAAATCTAACTCACTCCATACACCCTTAGGTTAAAAAAAGGAACATTGGAAGCAAAGGATGAATAAGCCACTCACACACATTATCAAAAACTTATTTTGAAGTGGAAAACAAAATTATCATGAACCAAACAATGTTACATACAGACAATGTTCAAAGGCAAAAATAATGCATGTTAGCCAAACTGAAAATTGAAAATACAAGGCAAACAAATGAAGAAAGCTAGAGAAAAAGTATCTGAAAATCAAAATTGAAGGGAAGTAGGATGAAAGAAGATCTGAGATATGTGTCATAGAGAGCACATGTAGAGTTCTGAGATCAAAACAATCAGTTTGATACTGTAAGTCAGGAAACAAGTGATGGATTCATAATATGAATGAAGTGACAAGAGAAGCAGGAAAAAGGATCACCTTAAGAACAACATTATGAACAAATTGTTTAAGGCAGAGCAAAGAAATATGGAAGAAATTAGTTTAAAATAATTTACTCAAATCTTAACATGCAAAAGGATTACAGTACTGGGTAGCAAGGTGGAAAAAAATGCTGGTGATGTTTGAGTGCAAAGATTTAAACAGGGAAGGGAGCCCTATAAAACACAAGTACCAAAATTATGTATATGTATAAAATGAGGAGGAAATATTGTCCTTAGTTTTGTTCAGGGCGGCAGGAAGTTAGAAGACGAAACAAATCAGAGGCAGCAATGCAAAGTAAGCTGCTATCAGACACACAGAAGCAACAGCATACACACCAATTATAGAATGTCCTACCCTGAGCTGACTAGTCTTCCTCTAGCAGACAATTAAAGTGTACAGGATAACTATTTTCTTATAAGTAGTGGCACATATGTCATCAGATCAGACTGAGAGTTACTCAGTATTTAAACTAATTTAAACTTTTTTTGACATAAAGTCATGGTTTTCTGAGGAAAAAAAAATATATTTATTTGAACATTTAATTATATAAGGTCCATGTATATTTTGAGTGAATGTTTTCGTCTTGGAAAAAATCCTTGCTTATTTCAGGGACTATGGCTTGGAATGGTGGATCTGGGGCTTCTGACACAATGCAAACTCAAAAGTAGAAACCACAGCATTTGCCTTCAGAGAAGAGAGGGCAAAATTCTCTCATGCTACTTCTCCTGTATTTAAAGAGTGATTCATACCCATGTCTAGGCACTGAACAGCTGCACTATGTGTACAAGAAAATGAGATGTAAAGAGAACAAGTACTGACTGTCTATAACATTTTAGTGAGGAAGAACATTAAGTAGAAAGTGAAAAATAGATTGGTCAGAGTCTATGGAATCTCTGTCCCCAGAGGCACTGGGAACTTGACTAGCCCTGAGCAACCTGATTTAGGTGGCCTTGTAGGAGGTCATACCAGTGGCTACCAGTGGTTCCTACCAGCTAAAATTATTCTGTGGCTACACGACGGCAATTCCTCTGTGTGAGATTTCTTACAGAAAAGCACTTTTGCTGAGAAAAAGGTATGAGGATGACAAGCGTATATCTGAAACAGTTTTAAGCTAGTTAGAGCAACATCAGTTAATTGTTTAATTAATTAGATTAAAAGAAAAAAAAAAGGGTTTACATGTTCTCCAAAGCAGTTCACAGATGTTAGTGCAATATAAGGGCTGTAGTCTGCTAGAAATCACAGAATCACAGAATCACAAAATATTAGGGATTGGAAGGGACCTCAAAAGATCAACTAGTCCAATCCCCCTGCCGGAGCAGGAACACCTAGATCAGATC
>VZTO01005435.1:0-35666 GCA_013400615.1 Syrrhaptes paradoxus | reverse complement strand
TGCTAGCTCCTGCTCTAGGATTCATTTCCCCCTAAGAGACGGACAAATTCAATATGTTGTGGTTTCCTGGTCACCTGCAAACTTTCCAGGATTTATTTGAACTCAGACCAAGTGTCTGTCCTGTCCATGTTTCCCTGGGAAGCGGTCGGTGTCTGTGACAGCTCTGGGGACAGAGGAGGGTCTGTCAATGCTCCTGGGAAGCTGGGCAGTGGTTGGGGAGCGGGGACTGGTGTAGTGCCGCTGCTGGGCACAAGGCTGCCTTGCCCTCTGCAGAATTTGCCCCTGGAGGGGGAATGGTTCACTGCAGCTTCAGAAATTTCCCTGCTTGAGGGGCTGTTTACATGTGTGGTTGTTGTGCAGGCTGGAGAAAGGGACAGGCAGTTTTAGCTGAGTCAATCTTGAGTGGTGTCTTTGAGAGCTGCCTTTGCCGAGCCATGGTTGAGTGATAGCAGAGACTCGGCGCAGGAGGCTGGGCTGGATGACCCAAGAGGTACCTTCTGGCTTGTATTTTTTTCTTTGTCATTTTCTGTTATCCTGCTACTCCGACTGCTTTGCTGTCTTCGTGCCACATCCATGTTTTCTTGACACAGGCAGGAAATGAAGGTTTTCTTATGAGTAATAGGAAGAGGGCAGAGCTGGAGCAAGGAAATCATCCATGCAGAAGGGTTTTGGTCGTCCCCTGTCCCTCCCTTTATGCTTCTAAACGTGGGCAGCAAAAAGTGGTATTTTCTAATAGACTTCATAATAACTAAAGTGGGACAGTCTTCACAATACACAAGAACACCCGATATCCCGACCTGTAATACCTCATCACCATTCAGAAAACTGAAATAAACTGCTTTTAAGTAATATAGCCATCATGTGTAATAAATTATATTAATATGTATATTAGCGTACAACAGTAAAACAGTTCATTTTAAAGTCTAACTGTAAATGTTATTCTTTTGAAACTGAGGGAAGAAAATGGACTTTGTCCAAGAGATATTTATAATTGTGGTATATACAGACTTTAGAAAATGGAAACATTGTGAGCACATGTAAGGAAGATCTAATTATGTTCTTTCTCTATGCAGTCCTGTTAATGACGTAGGTATTTGAAAATCGACCAACAGTTTGTATAAATAAACAAAGCATAGGAAAAGCAGTGCACTTTGTGCAAAACTGCACGTGCTGGTGGGCATGTAAGGTGTGCTCTGCCACTCCTGGGATTCAGTGAGTGCACATATGCTTGCCCGTATATTGGGACTTGTCTGTAAGGCTGCATTGTGTTTGTAGGATTAAACTACGCAAACTTCCCTAACACAACTCATTGTAGTGTTGGCTTTGGCACCACCAGCTGTGTATTTTCACTCAGACTGATCCTCCTGCTGCTTGCTCCATTCAGCTGGATTTCCTGTGCTACCTCTAAGAGAGGTACTGCCAGAGTGAATATTTTGAAGTGAATATTCTTTTTTACTGAAGAGCAGGGTTTCTGAGTTACTTCTCCCACAAGATGATCTTAAAGCTATTTCCTTAGTACAATTCATAATCTCTGTTTTTTTCTTGTAGGTGCTAGAGAAGACAAGAGTCCGTACTGCTGCTCCCTAAAGCTGCTCTCTAGGCAATGAGAGGGGATGGGGAGCTGTGTGGGGTTTCCTTGGTTGGTTTTTAAAGTAACTGTCTGCTGTCTAAACAAAGTTTCTTGTCATCCCTTCCTGTTGCATTATGTAGTTTGTGACTTGTGACCCTGTGCTGGGAAAAAGTCTGTTGTGACTGAGGATTGTGACGTGCCTTGTCAGTAACATCTTTGGGAAGTGGGAGAGCTGTTGTGACTGCATCTCCAACGTGGACCCGTGCACGTTCCTGTGCGGTCTTCAAGGCCCTAGCTGTGTTCCTGGAGAGCAAAGCCTGGGGACTGTGTATCCCTCTGTGCAGTGATCCTGTGGTCTGGTTCCCTCTCTTCTCTCCTTGCACAATGGGTGATTGAGACGAATGATAGCTGGCAAACGGCTTCTAATGCAATTCCTTTTGGTAGCCAAAAGTAGGAAAGTACCTTGTGTCATTTGCTGCTCCTGGTGTCCCTTCTGACTTTGACCATTTTTCTGTGAATTTCAGGATTTGCCAGGGTCCAGTCACTACTCTTTTGCAAGTTGATATATCCCCAGTTAAGCCCTGCACTGGCCCAGCTTTTGGCTGTCTTTTGATCAAGGCAGTTCCTTCTTCCATGAGCTGGTGCTGAGTCAACAGGGTTTGTCTCCGGAAAGCTGTTTTAGTGCTTCATCTCCTTGTTCTCTCTTAGGAGGCTCTGTTACTTCAGAGTACTTCTATGACTTCTTCACGGAGAAAAGAGTAAGCTTTTATCTGGGGGAAAGAAGGGATTTATTTATTTTGGTTAAGTGACCAGTTTATAAGAAAACAGTGAAGTCTTCCTTTCCTTAGCATGTGTGTGGGTGTCCAGATGATAAAATGGAAATTTTGGATCATATTTGGTAAACGTGTGTATGGATTGATTATATGGGCAGAAATAGAAATTGAGGATAAGTAGGCAAAGACAGCTTCATAATAACTTGTCTGTTGTGTTGGAGCTTTCTTGGTAGATTCTTGTAGTGGTTTCATACTCCTCCAGTTAACTCTTGTGTCACCATTCCTGTAAGTGTTGCTATTGCAGTTTTGTCTTTCAGTGGATGGGTTGTTTTTGTAAGCAAGTCTGAGCGTTACTATGGTATTTGTGTTTTTTTCCTTTTCATTGTTATCAATCCAAGCACATTTGTGCCATTTGTGGTTTTTTTTTGTCTCACACTCAGTTTATGCACACAAGACAAAACAGTTTGACACCAGATCTACAGGACTACTTACTTAAAAAACAACCTGACAAGTAATTTTTTGTTCTTCTCTTATTCTTCTGATTTCCAAGATTTTCCCCAAAAAAGGAAAAACAAAAAATAACTTCTTGTCCAGACTTCAGGTCATCCAGTCAAGTTTTTGTCTTCTTAGAGAAACTTTTTTATCCAGAGTATATTTCTTAATTTTCAGTCTTTAGCTTTCACTGCTGTCTTGCCTTCCAGATACTATGATCAAATCTTAAGTAGAAATAATAAATCAGGCATAGATTGCCCAAAAAGTGGCAAGCCAAAAAAAAAAAGGCAGGTTTATAAGGTCCCCCTCCATATTTTGTCTGAGTCACAGTTTAAATCTTTCAAAATAAATATTGAAAAATTTAGTTTATGTTATATACACTTATTACTTATTTCCCATTCAGGAAACTGAGTTCATAGCATATTATCTGCAAAGTAGTAGATCTACTTCCAAGTTAACTATTTAAAAAAAGCTGCACATTTGTTAGCTTTAGGCACTTCCACTGTATTTATGCTTAGTTGTCATTTTAAGTACATTAAAGAATGACAGTATCAAGAGCTACCACTTTTATTCAAAGCAAACAGTTCAGTCTTCCTTTACTGTCATCATTAGCTAGTCTTAATTTGTTTGAGAAGGGGCAAAATGGTCCTTACTAATTTGGTCAGTACTCAGGGTCGTGCTTGTCAGCTGAATAAACATGAAAAGGAAAATATATTTTATCTCCTAGTGGCTTTTCTTGGAATCTGAGAGGGGATGCTGCACTACTCATTCCAGAGCAAAATAGGTCATCTCTCTTGGAGTATCCTTTTCTTTCCCACAACTCCCATATTACTAACAAATCACATACCCAAAAGTTGAATTAAGCACTGGATTTCCTATTAGTTGTGCTACGAGCTTAAGTCTGCAAAAATAAACTAAGCTCTACTTTCTGAATATGTCTTGTAATCGAGTACCAATGTTCCAGTTAATGAAAAGTTAAAATACTTCAAAGGGGTAAATTCCTGTGGCTTTTTAAATCTCATCTCACTTGCAGAAGTAAGTAAACCAAGAGATCAAAGAGAACTGTCGTACATTGATCTTTCTTTCTGAGGCTCTGCTTTTATAAATCCATAATGTTATGGAATGGCAAACGCAAAGCAAAATGTATCTCCTAGATGTAGATTAGCTTCAATTGTGCTAGTAACAGCAGTTTGAAACCTGCTCTCTGTGATTCATTGTCTTTTGTGATCTGCAAAGGTGTGATTTTTTTATAATTCTTTTTTCTTTCTCTTAACCCATGCTTGCTTGATATTTGCAGATACCTATTTGAGGTGTATACATACAAGAGAGCTTCCTTGCCCCCTGCCTTGAATTAAAAAAAAAAAAAAAAAAAAAAAAAAAAAGGCACAGAAGTGAAATCTGCTTGATGAATGCATGTTTTTACACAGGATACCCATATGAAGGAATAGGTAATGGGTGATTAACTGTAATGGGATTAGCCTGCAAGTGTGGCCATGTTTTCAAATAATGAATAACTTCAATATTTCCATGATTAAAACTCAGAACAGATGATGTAATAGTGGACATGTGCTAAAGATGCTTGAACTTCATGCACAAGTCTGGGCCATTTTTAGGGGGGTTTATGATGTAAATTATTATTTTTCTTCAGTATGTATGCAAATTAGCTGCTTTCAGGGCTGTGTTGCTGCTTTGGCTTTGATCTGAAACAAGTAAATATTGATTGAAGTAGAAGAAAAATGTTTTATGAAACTTCTGTGCTTAGTAAAATTCTACTTTATGCTGTACACCAACAAAATGTAGTAGGACTCTTTTTGAAGACTTTTAAAAATAATGATTTCTGTGCTAATTTCACTAGCATCTTTTGGTGTAAGACTTCAGAGTGTAGTTTCTTGAGCAAAAGGTTGTCTTCATACTTCTAGCAGTGATGTGGGATTTTTTGTTTGTCAGAGGCTTCAGTGTCAACTGGGTTTTAAGATTATATATTTGCAAGTGTTTAGATCTGTACCAGATGCCTTTCACCTTGGGCATAGCAGGTTTTGTGCGTTAGCTCTTAAAGCTTTGAAGGACTAAACTCAAATTCTGAATGGTGGTCAAAGAATGCCAGCTCTTTGCAGCATGAAAGAGAGGCTTTTTAAGGATGGAAGAAAATTCTGCATGTGCAAGTTATAATCTGATCTTCTTTCACCTTTCACTTTTTTTTGTCTGAAGTATTCCAGCCTCTTTTCTTGTAAGGAACACTTTTTTTTTTTTTTTCCTCTGATGCTGCTCTGATGATACCTGTGCAAGTGCTTTGTCTGTCTGATGTGGCTACAGGTTTCAGTACGTGGGCTGTTAACACAGAAGCCTACAGAAGTAGGAATCACCATTATAAATCATAAACCACCTTTGTAACCCCAGCAATGCTATCTGACCCTGTAACTCCTGCCCTAGGTTCAGGCACTTTCAGTGGACCTGCTGTCCAAGAACAATGGCATAAGGTCCTGCCATGTGATTCTTAGGTATTTGCTGCTTTAATTTTTTGACCAAATCAGACTAAAGACAAATTGGAAAGCGTGGGAAGAACTTTCCCTATTTTGCCAGTGAGGGTCCTAATGATAGGTGTTTTGAGATACTGATGCTTTAATGGCATGTTCTGAGAGCAATCTCTAGGTGCTGTGTTAAATTATCTGTAGTATGGGCTTTTAAATATAAATTTCTGGAGCTCTGTGTCATCTGCACAATAAGATTTTTAAGCAGGGGTTGATGTGAGCAGGTGACTTTCTGATTCATCTGCAAAGCAAACAGCTTGGGCCTGACTCATGATAAAGCTTGCAGTTGTTAGCAAAAGAGAGCTTGCAGTTTCTTTCTTTCTTAGAGCAGCTGCTATTAAAGGTAGGATAGGGACTATTAGGGAAATCAGTTTTGGTAATGCAAATGACGGAGCCATGGAAACCTTCCCCAGGAAGGTTTGTCTGTGATGCACAAGTCTAGTTCTTCAAGACTGTAAACAAGTGATCAAGGTGATCAAGTAACTGCCAGGAAAAGTTGTATCTTTGTATTTACAGTTAATCTGTAAAATGTTTATGTTTGCACTTTACAAATACAAGACAGCATGCTGCTCTTCAGTCTTCCACATTTGTGCTGTGGCTTACCAACTCTGACTTGTTCTATGCTCATTCACTAAGTAACCTTTGTTTCCGATTTCTGAATATGTAGGGCTAAACCATTGGCACTACTTAAGCTTGTATGATAGTGGAACTAACACAAGGTCGTGTTACTAGACCAGCACACTTGATGAATTTTTTTTTTCTTGACTGTAATGTGAAGTTGTGAAAACTCCTGAAGTCTACTGTACTTTTTGGTTAGTGGTGTCCCTAAGCTTGGTATGTCCAGAAAGTTGTACTTTGTGTGCTTGACAGCAAATCTAAAATTGCTATCTGAGCTGTTTCTTAATTAGTGAATCGCTGAATGTTGTGGTTTTGGAACTGATGTGAACCTAGGAGGGAGGCTGACCTCTGAATATGATGTCTAAATGCCAGGATATCTTCAGCTAGGATGGAAGGGAAGAGTGTGGTCGTTCCTCTTTAGAGAAAGTTCAAGAGAATTCTTAGGAAAGTGGGTTGTGGGTGGAAGGCAGGAGAAAAATGCATGTAAGAATAAAGTTTAAGAAACAATTGTTTCTCCCAGCACCTTGCAAACTTTCCCCTGAGGTTTCTTTTGAATTGGATTTATGGCTCTGGCAATGAAAGGAAGAAGGGAATACCTTCAAGATATGGGAAAGGAACCTTCTTTCTTCTTAATCCCGAGGATGCAAAACCCCCCTCATTTTCTTGTATAAGATCCTTAAGTATTACCTTTCTCTTACTGTGATCTCTGTCTTTCCCTGATGCAATCTTCTGAACACTCTTCATGAGACCTCTGATGCTAAGATAAGACCTGACAGCAATGCAAGTGTCCCCTTCTGTTTGCACCACAAGCTTTCTTCGTGGGAGGGATGTGGACAGGTCCCACAAAGATCCTGTGGAGCAGACTCTTAACATAGTCCAGAGCTTGAGAATGAGAACGTGCCTCTCTTGATGTGGGTTTTTGACAGGCAACTTAGTGTAGTTTTCTTCTGAAGTTAAATGTTGGCTTGAAATGATAGGAAGAAGTGAGTGGATAGGTTGAGCATTTTATCCTTTGTTTCTTTTATTCCTTCAAATCTTTACATCTTGGGGCGTGCAGCTGTCTAGTCAGTGTGCTGTCTGGGCTTGGTTTCCCTGCTCTGCTCTCGGAGAGTTAGAAGGGAGAGAGGTGTCTGCCTTTCTCCAGTAACTTCAGTTGTGGTGGTAGGCTGTTACGTGACTTGCTGAACATTTACAGGGTGAATGACTGGTAAGATGTCACTTGTGTCCAATCTGCCATTTTTCATGACTTGTCTTTTGTGGAGAAGCTGGAATGCTTTCCTTCTCTGCAGTCAGATGGCTTTGCAAGACAGATGCAACTGGAAGAGCACACTGCTATTTGAGCAGTCATCTTTAATATTAATCAGGCAAAGGATAACTGTCAACTGAGAGAGTCTCAGGACACTCAAGCTCATGATTCAGCAAAGGTTATGATGCTGAGTTTAATGCAGACACTCAGATGATCGAGACACTTTGAGATTTTCTGTCAACATTTCATCTCAACAGATGATTGTTTTTCTAACTGGATCATCTACTGTCTTAAGGTGATTGTTGTCTCAGCAGTGATGTTAATTCCTCTTACTGCTGTGAAGACACACATTGTCCATCTGCTGGCTGGCAGGGGCTGCAGCCCCACGGTGGTTCGTGTCGAACATCTTGGGCTATCTTTCAGCAGCCTGTTGTTGAATGTCTCTAGAACTTTAAATGAGCAGAATGGAAAAGAAATCTGAGATCAGATTTCTGTTTCATGCTTCATTATAAAAATAAGTGGTTTGCAGGCTGTGCCTTGGGAGCTGCATACCCTGAGGTCATTGTTCTGGAGATAAAACACCTGATGGAGCCAGTCTTACGAGAGCAGTAAAGAGAAGCATATCTGCAATACAAAGTAGAGAATAGTGGAGACTCAAATAGTAAGGTGAAAGTGGAAAAACAAATGTATTAAACATTGAGGTTTGCATTGCTTCGTTTCTGGCTCTTCTCTGCCTAACACTAGCCTCAGGCTGCTTCCTTTCTTGTACTTAGACCGCTTCCAGTAAATCAATGTAATTTCTGTAGTCACAGAAAATAGAATCCTCCATGAAAGCACAGCAGGTACTTGTGAAGAGATGTGCCAGAGAGCTTGGATGAGAATCCTGACAGAAGCTGGGCTGTGTGAAAAGGGAGATAAATGGGCTCGAGCCAGCTGGGCTAGTAGGGATGGAATTGCCTTGTCCCTCCCCTCATTTTTTCCTCCCCACTTCCTTCAGGCACCTGAGCAGTTTTTCCCCTCCCTGATGTTTTGGGGAAAGTATGAGTATGGGAACTCTGAACCAGCAGCCTGAGCTGAGGTGTAAGGAACTTCTGAAGATTAGTATTTTTATGAAATGCTGCTACAGAGAAAATACTTGCACTAGTTTTGGCTTGCTGTTGAGTCAGGATTTCTGACAGTGCTGTATTTCTTAATGAGGCAATAATGTGTGTTTGCAACTACAACATAGTCGTAGGCTGGAAAGAGATTTATATTTTTTCACATTCTTCAGGAGTCACTCCTGGAGAGCCTCTTGTTTCATGTTATTCTTGCATGACCTTCTGGTATGCTGGCGATGTGAGATGTGAAGCTGTAGGAGAGGCATTTTAATTGACAGCCTTTGTATGGGACATGAACAAATGTGGTGCACCCCTCTGGGTCTTGCCGCATGCATATGGTTCTACACCTTTGCATCTGCAAAAATAGATGCACCAATGGTATTACTGGGGAGAGGCTGGCTTTGGGAGTCTGGGCTGCCTGCCGAAATATAGACAATTTAGTGTGGTTACATTAAATAGATAGGCTAATTACTCTAGTTCCTACATGATTTTGTAAAATGAGAGCACACATGCAAACTGCATTTCCTTTGGTGGAAAAATCTCCAAAGGTTGCTCATTTTATTGTCTTTGGATGGTGTAGTGGGTACTTGTTACAAGAGGGAATTCTGGATCCCATATTCCCAGGATGGGCAGGAGGAGCTCTAAGCACTGTGGACATGGTGGTCCTCCAGAGTAGGTCCCTGACTGAAACCTGGATTCCTTGGTTTATGGGACAGTTTGGCTTTATAAACAGGGCCTTGAAATTCCTGGGTTTAGTTCCTTCATGGGAAGGAATGTGCTGCAGAAACATGGTGTGGAGTTACTCTCTGCTGAGTAACTCTGGTAGGGTGTGTTGCTAGTCAATTAGATGCTGGTAGTCTTCAGGAAAATCAAATATTAAAGCTAAACTATGCTGAGTTTCTTTATTCTATTGCAATTACGTACTCAAGCATTATTATTTTTTAACGTACAACATATGGTCTTTCTTTCCCAAATGGGCCTTATCTTGTAAACCACTAACTAATATGAGTAAGGAAACATTTAAGTCTTAGCCGAAGGAAGCTTAGTAAATTACTGAAGTACAGACAATTGTGGGGTAGCTTTGAGTTCAAAGTTGTTTGCTCTCCTGTCCATATGCTACTTACTGAGGCTGACCACTACCAATCATTTTTTGAAGCTGCTATGCAAATAAAGATTAGGTCACCAAGAAACCTATGTGTGTATCCCAGTTGCTCACTCTGCTTTTCCTTAACAACTTTTGCTCTATCTTTATTCTAAACTCCAAAAGGGGAGTTTAGTGAAACAAGAAATTCTGAACAATCAGTAGAGGTACTGAGTCTGTGTGTTGAGGGAAAGGACCCTGTTGGCTGTTTTCGCTCTTCTGGAAGTCTACTGGTAAAACATAGAGTACCACTGGGGTCCTTCCGGAAAAGTATGTTCTTGAACATTGCATGTTGAAGGAAAAACCTTCAGAAGCATGTACTCCTGTGTTGGGAACAGGGTTTCTGAAAAATTGAATGATTTCCAGAGGAAAGTCAGCTGGGAAAACCCTATTGGTGGGTTGTTGGGTGGTGTTTTGTTTTGTGTTTTTGTTTTGTTTCTTTTTTTTTTTTTCAAATACATATTGCTCCAATAGCAAAATGATAAAACTAGAACTTGATAGACAAATGATAAAACTAGAACTTGAATTTCCTTGTTACTAGCCTTGCCTCTGTTACTTTTTTCTAAGATGGAGTGAGCTTAAATACTCTCTTTATCCAAGTGAAGAGTAGATTTCTGGAGGGATACACATGACTTCAGTGCAGCAGAGTTTTTCTGGGGAGTTAAACCTCCATTCAGCTTAAGATGATTCAATGTTTCTCTTCTTGTGAAATAGTTTTAATAAATAACTTTTACATTTAGTATTAAAAATGTCCAGTTAATAGAGTAGTTGAACATCACTAAAAAACTAGGTTAACTCCCATAGTGGTATGTAGTCACAGAAGTAATAAATTTCAAAGCATTTAGCACTGCACATTTTTCCTTGTAGACTCTCGTTAGTATGGCTTAGCAAGGTTGTTTTATTTGCAAATTAGGCTATAGTTTCTGGATTACAGTCTGCTGTCTATCAGAATAAAAGAAGTCAACTAAAAATGAAATTATAGTCAACTAAAAGTGAAATTATACTGTAGGTGATACAGAGATATCCAAACAATATGCTATTTGTATGTATGGATAAAACTAATGGAATGTTCTTGATTTCGTGTTAGGTACTTTGAAACTGCTTGAAAGAGCCCGAAAAAGTAGATTGTGTGGCTTAAGAAATAAATTATCTTGTGCCATTTCAGTACGCCTGTGTTATGCTTTTGTGTCTGGTAGCAGGGAGGGGCGTAATGGCTCCTTAAGCAACTGCTAAGAGTTCCCCGAGCTTCCAGTCTGCTGCTGGCGGCAAGGGGGGGGTTACAGTGGTGGCTTCTTCTTTAAATGACTCAGAAGTTACTGCCATGTTGCAGACATTGTAGTGCTTCTGTGCTAAGTTCTACACTCTATACATTTTAATGAGATTTGCATTATATTACTTATACTCATGAGGATCATGGTGATATCAAAGTAATCAAATGCTACAACTTAGTATATGACTTATCCTTGTAATTTAGGGAGTTCTAAGTCATACTGAACTTTTAAGAAAGTGTGTATAAATCTCTGAGGTGATGTGATGTGATCTATAAATATAACTCTAAAAGCCATACAATAAATCTTTTGCTGTTAATTTTAGGTTTTCTGTATGAGGGTAAAGAAACTGGAGCAGCTCTAAACTGTGAAGACAAACATGTTGTGTCTTGATTTGCATGCTTTTCATATGCCAGTCTCTTTTGTGCTCTTCTGCAGATACATACTGATGTCTGTTCTTTCAGATACGTGTGATACATTCTGCTATCATTTCCCTGCTTAATAGGAGTTAATATAGGAGTTTTTTAGTCAAAATAGGGATCTTTCCTTCTCCCACCCACCAATGTCGTTGTATTAAATACCTATCTGTTAATTGGAAAAGCTTGGGTAAAAAGACTAGGATGAGTGAAGATAAGCCTACTGAAGTGTAGGTTTTATGAGGATATTGAGAAAGTAGAGGCAGTTGCTTGCTTAGATTACACAAAGAATTAAATAAAGGGATGGAGTATTTAAAATCATCACTTATTACCTTTCTGGTTACATTCTCACATGGTCTTCATGGTTTTTCCTAATTGTAATACTTCTTGAAGTCTTCAGGCTAAAAACAAAAATCTTCCTTGAGCCAGACAATGTTAATAAACACTTCTGGTAATGATAGACCTGGGTAAATTGACTGAGATTGACAAATGGCAGCTGACAGAAGATGTGAAATGCAGTGAAGGGACTTGAAATTACAAACATGGTTCTTGATTGTTGTCCTTAACTACAAATCTCTGTCAAATGCAAATTGGGTTGTGCTTCCCCTTTCCTCAGATATGCTTGCCCTTCTTATATTTTTTCTCTAATTGTGTTAGTGAAACTAAAGGAGAAGCACCCCAATCTCTGAATTCTGTGTTAGACGTCTAAGGTAAAACTATAAAGCTATCAAATGCCTTATTCTAGTTCACTTTCCAAACAGTTCAGGAAAAGGGTTTTTCATGGCAGCTATTGTTTGATAACTGTGCGTGGTATCTTTCTCAGCACGGAACGGGAAGAAGGAGATCAAAAAGCTCTTGTCTGCAAGGTCTCTCGTGGCCAGACTGCATTATTTAAAAACTTAGTATGTTAAAGGCAAACTCAGGGAAAACCTGCATTTTCTGGAACTGTATATGCTGCTTGTTAAGGTTAATTAAAAAACACGAGGAGATACACCTACTGGTAATTATTACTAATTTGGGCTAAGTACACACATGCAAATCACTGGTATGTTGATGAAGTAAAGCATTTCTTCTCTAAATCAGACTGTAAATTAACAATGCAACCCCTTCGCATAAATAATCTTGCTTTCATCTTGCATTGATTTATGGATCAACTTTAGCTCCATTACATGCTGAGAACCTTTTACTCCAAGCTCATTTCATCAGGGGTTTCTGTCTTTTGTTTTGTACCTGCCTTGCATAAATGTGTTGTGTTTCCCTTTGATACGTTATTCCTAAGGAAAGTGATGCTGGGTTTGAAGCTTTATACAGTGAAATCGATTACTTAATATTTTAATGGTCTAAATAAGGAATAATAAATTGAGAATAATTTCCTTGCTTATTGTGTGCGAAGATTGTTGACTCCCGTTCTTAAAATTGAGGTACTTGGAAATTGCTGTAGCTGGAATGCCTGGTTACACTTAACAGTGCTTGGTAGTGCTTATTAGAAAGCTGCATTACAAATATGTTTTCCTTAAGTCAGAAGAATAAGTTAATGAGCGGGAATTCTGTGATTCTGTGTAATTCTGTAAGTCACTGAGTAGGTCCCTCAAATGCTGCATTATGGTCAAGAAGGTCTCACTGTGCTTGGAGCGGTAGTTGTTCAGAGTGGCTGGTCAGCGGAACAAGAAATGTTTCACCTTGCATTTTTATTTTTAATTTTGCTGTAACTGAGGGAAAAGTGAGACCTAATTGAGCATGGATGGAGCAGATAGACTTGAATAAACAATTAGTTTTCTGAGGCCTCCAATGTGATAGAATAAATGAAACCTTTATAGGTACTCTAGGAGCTCATTGGTGAATGTGAATGGAAATAGATTTTATAAAGAACTAAACTGCTTTCACTTCATTAGTATTCATGGTATTACAGCCCATTCTCCCCCTTTCCAGGGATATATATTCTCCTCTGTATTATTTTTTTCACGAGACGAATGATGATGGTGTCAACAGCTGATGAAGATGAATAGGTCTCTTTCTTATGTATTTAATTTTTTTTTTTTTTTGCAATTGAAAGTGACTTTGAAGGTTAGTTTTACTAAATTTTCATCCTCCTACTTAAAGAGCCCAGAAGAATCTTTCTTAAAAATCTGTGTTTGAGCAGCAGCATTAGATGTATTTGAAGTAAGGTGTGCGTGTGGGTGCCTGCAAATAGACAGAGTATAAATACATATTTCCATGCATTTGTCATGGCTTTCTTGTGCTGTAAAAAGGATCATTAAAATAATTAAGGGTGAAAATTCTGCCTGTGGTGACTAGAAATATCAAAGTTATTTTCCATTTCCTGTGTAGCTAATTTCTGCTTTCACAGAAAAATTGAGGAAGTACTCAGTGTGGCTAGTTTGATATTTTTTTCTACAGCAGAGCATAGTGCAGAGCATTGCTAGTGCTACTAATGGCTCTGCATATGACAGTAGGAGAACGAATACAGCCATAGAATGTTAAAGAACAAAAATCTGCCAAAAAAAAGAGGCTCCATGCAAGGAAAAATCAGAAAATACTACTTTGGGTCATGTAATTTTTTTTTTTTTTTTTTTTAGTGATGCACAATATTGATAACTTTCATTTAAAATTGTTGACATTTGGTTCCTGGTGTGTCAGCTGAAAACTTGGTTTGTCTTTGTTCTCTTCCACTTCTTAGGAGTAGATAAATCAGTGAAAACAAAATACCACTCATGAAGTGTGTGCTTTGTGCTAGGAAAATGTGATTTTTGCAGTGCACTCTGCCATGCCCTGTGAAGTTGTATCTGCATAGGAACACCACAGGGGTTCACCACCACTTCTCCTCAGCATCCGTGGACCTGCTGGGAGGAAAAGGACTGCTGAAATGCTTGTGCTGATGCCTACACCTTAAACCTGCAGTGTTTTGGCATTCCTGAAATGTTGTTGTGTATACAGGTGTTTATTATTCTTCAACACTGCAACCATGCTGGTTTCCTGTTGTTGTCTCTTTGCCCCAGCAAAAGGATTTCCCAGACCCTGGCAGCTGCCCACAAGGGTTGGGTGTTGGGTTGTGTCACAGGTTTCCTCTCTGACTGAAGTGGGGGTGTTCAAGCAGGTTTCTGCCGGCTCTCTCTTGCTGCCTCCATGCTATTCACTGACTCGCTGAGTCTTTTGCAGCAGGCAGATGTGGCAGTAGTGACCGACAGCAATTTTCAGCACTACGGAACACTGTTCCTGCCAAGATGGCCAGCAGGACTGGGACAGGAAGGGAGTATCCTTCCTGCTGCATAGCAGCGGCACGCACTGCTGTGCATCTGGGCAGCAAAAGATGGGTTTTCTTTTTTTGTTGTCTTTTGTCAGATCCCTTTAAAAACTGTGGAAATAAAGCTGAAATGTGAGCATGCTTCCTGATGCACAGGCAGTGCTCAGAGGAGCTGTAGCCCTTCAGAAAGGGGGATTTTTTTCCTAGGTGTTACACTTAGAGCAGAACTGAGCAAGTTGGGCAGACCCTTCTCAAACCCTATGCTCTGTTTTCCTGGGTGTTTTGATTAAATTATTAAACAAATTTCCTTACAGTATCCGCTGCATTGAGTCTGGTCCCTCTGCATCCTTCCTAGTAGGGCTGACCTGTTGAGCTGCTGCAGCTTCACCCTGGCTAGCAGCCTGTGTGCGATGCTTTGACTTCTCTTGCTTTTTGAGCATGTTGACAGTTTTCCCTAGGTCAGAATGAAGTGATTTTTTTTTCTTCTGTCAGAAGCAAAGGCATTTATGCATCATGTGTCTTCCTGAGAAGATAGCTGTATGACTGTCAGATTAAAAAAGAAGTCTTGATGCTACCAGCTGGTGAAGTGTGCTGTATGATCCCCTTTAACCATGAGTTGAACTATACATATTTATTTAGAACTATGTTCTGTTTTGTTGCTCTTGTCGTAGGGCCTTACAAGAGACCTGCAGAACCCACTATTTGTTAGTCTTTTTCTTAGTGTTCATTAAAGCTGGATGAGTAAATCCTGGGAGACTTAGGGCAGGCTGAGATGTTGGATGCAGTATCTTCGGTACAAATACCGTTGCTTCCTTTGTTCCCTGGAAAGGGAGCATTCTGTCCATTTGTATGTGCAGAGCTGGCACATAGGCTTTCAGGAACGGAAGAACTGGATCATATTGTAAGAAAACTGTTCCATCTTAACCAGGGCAAAGTAATAATTGGCTCAGACAGTAGTGTGCATGCACACTTCTTGGCCTTGTAGAATACTGTGAAGACTATGCTTAAATTTCTGTGCAATCATGTGTAAATATGTCTGTGAAAAAGTGTTGGATGCAAGCTGATTTTTTTTAAACATAGTTATAGCTGATTCTTCATATTCGTCTGAGTTATATTTATTTATTTTTATTTGACCAGAGGTCACATTTGTTTTCAAGAAAAATGCAACATTTTAAAAGGCAAATTTATGTTTCTAGAATGGGTGTGAAGTGGGTAGCAGAATAATGTGGATATTTCTCTGTTGATCCTTGGCAGAATTCTTAAAATATTTCTGTAATACCTAGGATATGAGAGGTAAGAACATGCTATAGAAAAGCATCATGAACTTTGTTTGCTGATTCTGTTTCTTTATACATCCTCATATATTCAACATAATAAACTCTAAAATTTTGAACAGTGATTTTAGTTTTAAGCATGGTGGATTTTGTTTATGTAGGATGTAAAAATCAATAAATGAAAGGGTTAGAAGCGATGCTTTGTGAGCAGCAGAGCTTTACAATGGGTTTATCTTCTTTCCCTTGGTAAGGACGTGTTTGCAGTGTCAGCTGCAGGTTGCATTCATCTGGAAATTGAGAGTTGCTGTATGATTGATTAGCAAACAATAATCTGTCTGTAAACAAGATCTTTTCTGACTCAAGAGGGAGCCTAGGACCTGACGTACTTTCTCTCACTGGCTAGGTTGTTGTCAGTGTCCTAACAAGGAAAATGAAAGTCATGGAGGGAAGTGAGCTAGTTCAAGGCTTGAAGTCTATAGTAGGAACGACAGATGCCTTTCAGCTGGAGACCTAGCAAGGTGTAATGGTTTAAAGGCCACCACACAACTTCTTGCTAAAAGCCTTGTGGGGTGAGGCAAGGACAGGGAGGGTTCACTCACCACTTATGGTCATGGGCAAGAAACAGACTCAACTTGGAGAAACACAGTAGCAATTTAATTTGTTAACAATCAAACATGGAGCAAGATAATGAGAAAGAGAATGTACATCTTAAAAAGACGCCTCTCCCCCACCCCTCACTTCTTCCCGGGCGCAAAGGCTTTGTTCCTGATTTCTCTTCCTTCTCCCCCATAGCAGTGCAGGGGGCAGAGAAATGTGGGTTGCAGTCAGTCCATCTTGTTTCTGCCACTCCTTCCTCCTCAGGGGAGGGCTCCTCACAGTCTTTCTCTGCTCCAGCATGGGGTCCCTTTCATGGGANTCTTCACTGAGATTCATGTCTGTGTAGCTGTCTCTCTTGCATCCTGCTCTTCTTTCTCTGGCTCCTGAGAAAATCCCAGCTCTTGGGCGGGTGCTCCGCTGGGTCGGCTGGGCCATGGTGGAGGCTGGGCAGGCAGTTGGATTGATGGACCTGCCAGGTCATGCCCTTCCCGGGCTGCACCTGGCTCTCTGCACTGTGTCCCCTCTTCGATATGTCATTCGCAGAGGCACTGATTGGCTTGGTCTTGGCCAAGGTTGGGTCCAGCCTGGAGCTGAGGAAACTTCCCCCAGTTTCTCACAGGGGTCATCTTGGCAGTGCACCCTTCCCCTGCTACCAAACAAACATGGAGCTGGGGGAACTTTTAGCAGTTACTTACAGGAGACATCACTATAGCCCCTCCCTGGCTACCAAACAAAGCCAGCACACAAAACCTTGTGAGGTCTCTCAGCCCAGTCTCAGGGAAATCCTTCCCATGGAGGGGGAGGGCAAAGGCAATGCCAAATTTAAGAAAAGTGGAATGAATAGTTGTCTTTCTGCTTGACCTGTAACAGATTGTGGTGGGGAAGAAAAGTCTCTGCTTTTTTGGGGGACAGTGTGATAGGAAAAGGGGCAAGAAATGGGGTCTTTCCTTGTCCAGTGAGATCTGTGTGGCCTGGTGAGACTTCCTGAGTGTCTACTCTTTGCCTTCATTATCCTTGGCTTCTTGGAAGTGGTGCTAGTTTTTGGAGAAGTGTTTCCATTTTTCTCTGTGCGGAATTAATTTATTTGTGATTCTCTGTTCTGCAAAGCAGAGGCTGCTTAAGAGCTGTGAATATTCAGAATAATTGCAGAGTTCTCTAAACCATACTCAGAACAGAAATGGATTAATATTGCTTGTGGGCAAAGGGAATGAAGAATATTCCAGCCATCAGATGGTTCAGTTGGAACTGTTAATGACCTTGTTCAACTGGTGAGTTTGATGTAGGTTCATGGAGGCTCCTGTGTACCCCCAGATTGCTCAGATTGCACTCCCAAGCGGGATCCTTCAGAAGTTGATGATGTTGTGACCAAAAGCAATGGAGCTGCTCCTCACAGACATGATTTACTGCAGGATATCTGTTGGAAATTTGTTTGCAACTCTGCTTATGATGGTAATGTAAGATAGACCTCTTGGGAATCAACGCTACCTCATTGTAATGTCTCCTCTTCAAGTTTCTCCTGAATTCTCATTAAGCATCTGGAGTAAAGTGCCTATGCTCTTAATTGTCTAAAATATCTTTGGCTTTTGGGAGAGATAATTCTATACATTCGTAAGATCATATTCAGTGTTGCTCTCTGTGTCAATGTAGCTCATTAAAACTCATGTATCTTTACCAAATTTAATTTGTCTTAGCGAGAATATTTAAGTGATAAGAACATACTTCTTCCCAATAGCTGGTTGAAGTAAGTTTACCTCAAAAAAAAGTGCTTTACTGGGCTATTATATTTCAGCATCTGTGCTTAGAATGCTCGCAAGGGAGCCAGATAGAGAGGCCGAATGCTGTGAGGAACCCAGTGTAAATAATGTGAAGAAACATTGATTTATGTTCCTAGCAGTCTGCTTTGATACAAAGGGTCAGTCACTGTTGTACTAGCCATGGGTCTTAACTGGCCTCAGAAGCATGCTTACTTTTGGCATGGCTTACATATTGGAGATGCGAGACACAGGAGGGGTTAGTTAGGTTTGTAAAGTCATGCTTCTATGCATCATTTAGCTTTATAAAGCTGAGAGTTTTTACTGAACAATTAAATACCTTCTCGCCGACAGGTAGGGTCCTATACTTTTGTCTGCATGGAACTGAAGCGATGCTTTTCATTCTCATTTCTTTAAACATCTGGATAGGTATGATGCCATTTGGCTTGTGTGATGACAACATACTTAGTAGTAAAGTTCAAATTTGGGCCTTCTGGTTAATAATGAAAAAGATTAAGCAGTAAAAGTATGCTGGATATTTTCTACTTCTGGTGCCACTGTATGTAAGAGTTTTCAGGTGATACATCTCTTTTGGATTGGTGCTTGACTGGAGGACGCTTAAAAAGAGATGACAGTGCACAGCATTTTTATGGAAACTTCAGGATTTAATGGGCATATATGACATCGTGTGAGGTAGAGTGGAGTTGCTCAAGAGGAAGAAATTAGAATGCTTAATAGAAAATCTTTGTTCATATTTTCAAGACTGAATACTTGACCTGTGTTTCTCAGTTTCTGTGGGAAGCGGGAATATTGCCTATGGAGCAACTAGGGGAGGCTGAAGGTAAAGATTTTGGACAATAAAACCATAGTGGGTGTTGCAAGAAAAGGTTGAGCTGAGCAGATGAGTTCAGTTCTCATTTCAGTTTAATTTTGACTGGAGAAAAAACACCCAATGTTGCATCAAATCTCAGAATAGCTTATTTTCCTTTTATTGGTGTTATCTTTGTGATTGTTATCTTAGCTTCATTCACCTTCTTGTACAATGGATTTCCTCTCCTGAAATCCGTTATTTTCTTTCTGCCTCAGACTTCATTATGTACTTGGCTCAAATTGTACTTCTAAACGCTGATGCTAGGTCTTATTTTGAACCAGTTGTCATGTCCTTGATTTTCATAAGGACATGTGAGCTGACATACTTGATATGACTACTTGATGATATAATTATCAAGCTGAGAATTTATTCCACCTGTAGAATAAATACATGATGGTAGACAGCTGGATTAAATGCTACTGAGGTTTTTGAAAACATGAAAATAATCCTGAGTAGGTAAGCAGTTAAAAGTCCATGGCTAGTACAGTGTGAAAATCATTTTCTTCTTAGGAATGTAGTCGATTCTTTACATACTGAAAATGAATAGCTTCAAAATATGAAAAAAAATGTTTGAGGACAAATTGATTCAGTGCTGATTCCCTGGAGGAAATTCCTGTATGACTAGAGTAGCCTGTCACTCAAACTGCATGCATGTTTCTGTAGCATCTTTAGATCTATGTGTAGAAGTCTATAGTAAGGATATTTTGATGATTCTGTTCTATGTAATTTTTAAGCTGTTTTCCTCTAATGATACTCTCTATTCCCTTTTCTAGAGGTTCATGGCAAGGAGATGGGGGGAATAGGGTTTTGTGAAAGCTGTTATCTACTAAAGTCTACAGTGCTTCTGAAGAAATTAATCATATCTACAATATAAACAGGCAGGTTTTTTTTAATTAAATATATGGAAAAATGGATTGGAAGAAATTAATTTTGTTGAACCATACATTCTGCACAGCTTGGCATTGGCCATGTGATTTCTGTCTTTCAAAGTGCCTTTGTTGAAAAGGAATTATTCAGTATTTAATGCTGGAGGAGGGAACCTTTTTACATAAGTTAACTATCCGTGTATTGTGAATATTAACAGCAGAGACTGGTGGCAAGATGTGTACTGATTAAAAATCTCTCTCTAAGCAGCTTGTATTTCAGTGGCTATCTTAACTCCTTTTGTACTATAGATACCTGTCAATCAAATATACTTGTTTTCATATACTTTGTCTTAGCTTTTATGGGTCAAATAGTGACTTTCTAATGTAACTTCTCTAATTCTTTTATTCCCCTGCCCCGCAATCCCATAGACAAGTGGAAAAACTGCCCTCTGTTATCCCATTGCTCCTTAAATCACTAACATTTCTTTGAAAAGGGTGTGGAGAGAAAGGTATTCTTGCAGCCTGAGTGCAGTAATAAGACAGTGGGCAGAGCATATAATAGCCAAAACCTCAAAGTATGAAATGATTGTATATTTGTTGGAAACTGCCTGCAGGGATTCACCTATTGCATTTCTTGCAACTTGCTGTCAAACAAGTTTCACTGAAAAAGAGGTGCAGCCACCCACACTGTATTGGGTTTGTATGCCATCCAGGGTAGACACATGACTTCATAGTTTCTGAGCATGAAGTAAATACCAACAGACTGATGATTGTGTCTGGGTAAAAATATTTGCTGTGCTGAATAGAATCAGCTTGAGTAAAGTTATTTAAAATATCTCTGGTAGAATTTCAACAACCCTCATTCCTGAAGATACTTGCTTTGATGTTGTCTCATGGATGGCAGTGTCCAGTCTGTACCTGATAAGACACACAACCTCAGCTTTCATAGTATTCAGATTTCCGAGAGGTCTTACAAGTGAGTATTAACAAGTTTGAATTGGTCTTGCTATCATTTATTTAAACTTGTCATAATCTTATTACTGAATGATTGTAGTGTCATTTTGTCTGCATTAACCACTTTGTGTGATTTGAGTATGTATCATGTTATACTTCTTCAGAATCAGCTGTGCATTCCAAGGAAGCAGGACCTAATAAAATGTTCTGGTTTGTGGTTTCACTTACTTGGACTTGAATGCTCTGCCTGGCAGAAGGGGAAGGCTGTTTTGTTGAGGACAGAAAGCCTCTTCATCTGCTGTCTGTTCTTTGAGAGTGGCACAAAAAGTTATTCAGGGGGAGCTTCCAAGCCTGGCTACTTTCTGTAGTCCATTTCCATCATATTTCCCCAACATCCAGACTTGTTATGTTAAGGCTGTTAAAGGGTATATCCTTGTCTGTTCTTCTCAGTCTACTACAATAGCAGTTAAAATGTACAGACTGCTTTCAAATACACACTGTATATGCTATAGATCTTATTTTACCTTTGCCCTTTGGAAACAAAAGAGAGAGTTCAGATAGCTTCCAGAAATGCTTTGTTGATATATATGTAATTGTTTCTGTAAAGCAGGAGTTGGCCATCAGTACGAGAATGTTAAGTTTTGTATTTCAGTATTGTTTCTTTGTAGTACTAGACCATATAATGTCTTTTCGTATAGTGTATAGTTGCTTCAGGTGATGAGATACAATTCTCTACATCCAGCTGAAACCCATCTTGGTGGATCTGTGTTGTCATCTACTATACTGAATTTGACTGTTTCTTTATTAAAATGAACTTCTACCCCCAAGAAACACTTGGTGAAACCTAATATTGCTGTGATATTTTGGTACTTAATTTGTCATGTGCAAGAATGCATACTTTAGTTTTGTTATCTCTATGTAATAGAACCACTTTGTCCTTCAGCAGAATCTGAATTTCACCCTGTTGTGTTTAAAAATGCAAAACTTCAGAAATTGCAATTCATTCCCATGTTTCTCATATCAGAGGATTGCATACGCACTTTGGAACTGAGGAACACAGGTTGAAAAGTGTTGGTGGGAAGGATATCTCCTCTCTTGCTCCTCCCTTTCTTTCCTCCCCAGTTGTGTTCCCAAAGAAACCTCCACATGTGGGACCTCGGGCATGTCCAGTGCACATGGGGTCAAAATTACTTCCTCCTGGCTGGTAGCTTCTGTCCCAGCGGCCAAGACACAGTTCCCAGCTGCATGTAGTCTTCTTAATTTCCTCACACATCCTCGTAGAAGGTGTCCCTGCCCATGGCAGGGGGAGTTGGAACTAGATGATTTTTAAGATCCCTTCCAACCCAAACTGTTCTTAAACAAAAAAAAGTTTGTATTGTTGAGAACTTGTGTGCCCAAAAGTAGTACTGGAATTGTATCGAACAGAAATTTTAGTTGTGGTAGGGTTGCGTAGCAATAAGTAGATACCTTTGCAAGAGAATGCTGGAAAGGCATTGCTGTTAAAATGATGAGCTAGTGGCATTCGATACTTAAACTGTCCTAGCTTTCAAAAATCATACTTTTCTGAAGCTGACAGTTTGAACAGTGGAAGAACATCTTAAGTATGAATTGAGGACCTGATGCTACTCTGTACTGTAGCATCAGCCTGAAGTTTCTTCTGAAACCATGAAAGCTGTGGAAAGGGAGCAGAGCTTAACTGGAAAGAATGAATTTTGTAATCGGACTGCATATTGTGGAATGCACAAGTGTGTTAATTGTGGGAGTGACTTGAGCAGCCGTGAAGGCTATATACTATATTACCTGGTTATAAGGGAAAAAGGTGACAATGTGGAAGGCACTAGTTCTGTTGTGTTGACTTCAGCGCTAATGTGCAAGGAGCTTAGCGCATTTGTTGATTTTTTCTTTTTGTTTAAAGTTTTGAGGAACCTTATGCTTTGCTCAAGTCTTCGCAGAAGACAATGCACAAATTTTTGCCAATAACTCACCTAAAACCTTGATTGGATTGTGGTGTCAGATGCCTGGAGTCATTTGGAGTGGAGTATTGAGTAGTCATTGCCATCCATCAGTCAATGAACAGTTCAAGTATTTGCTTATAGAGTTACGTGAAAGTGTCTCAAAATATTTTTTCTTAGAAGCCAGCTGTTGTCAGTCATTTCCTTTTTAACTAATTTGTAAATTCACCTTGTGAGGTATTTTAGCACTTGGAAATAGAAATGTTTTTTATATACTTGTGTTTGTAAAAGATGAATGGTAACAATGGTTAATGAAATATTCTTTGTGACCCTCAAACCTCCCAATTTAGGGAATTTGCTAACAACATGGGCTGTGAGTTCATCAGTTACTTCAGTGTCTGTCATGAACGTGAATGAGTCTTAATATGCTGAAGAAGCAGATTCAGAAGCCGCTGTGTTTTTTGATGCTTTAGAAGGGTATGTCTGCCAACTCTTCCAGTAAGCTGCAGATCTGATTAAAAATAAAACGAACCCCAAAACACTAAGTAAGCTGAAATATTAAATACAAAAGAAACTCTAAATGTGGGATTCAAAATGCTTTGTAGGGCATACAATACTTTGCTTCGGGATTAACTGTAAGCAAAAATGGGCTTCACTGTGCATCTTCATCCGTGACTATGGTGACCTTGATGCCTTCTTTCCACTGGACAGACAGGATGAAGCAGTTGGATATGGAGGTGATGATGTGTAGGTTATCTGGCTGATAAGTCTCAGTATATAAACTGTTAAAATGTAGAAGATTTCATTGTGCTTAGCTTTCTAAAAAATTTTTGCTAAGGATCAGGGTTTAAATGTTACAGAAAAACATTAGAGTGGTTTATAAAATAGTGACACCATGCGACTGCACTGGTTTGAGGAGACAGATGCTTGTGGAACACTTTCTACTTTGCTTACTCACAGCCCTGCTCTTTTTTCCTTTGCCTGTATTTGTGCACTTGCTTTTTGTTTTGCTTTTGTGAATTTAGTCAAATATTGAGACATTAAATGTGTTGTCAAAAGCTGAAATGTTGTGTAGAAATGATGACAAGAACAGAATTAGAAGAATGAAGGTCTGTGTTTATGTTTATTTCAAAGTCAGTGTAAATTAATGGCTGTTTTATAAACCGGATAATTAGATTTTTTTTTTTTTTTTTTTTTTTTTTTTTTTTTTGTACTGGTGTTGATAAATCTTTTTGTCGGTGTTTCCCGAGACTGGGCAATGGTTTGCATTTTGTTGATAGCACAGTGCCATCTAGTGACTGCTCGCATGAAGCTGGGGACCTGCCAAAAAAAACCGCTGGCAACGGCAGATCACGTAGGTTGCAAGGTCAGATGGTTCACGGCTGCAAAAAGACTGGTTTATGGAAGGTCGAGTAAGCTGAAGTCTGATCCCTTGTACCTTGAGACGGGACCGCTGCAAATAATTCTTGTGTAGAGAGTGGTCGGAGGTGTTGTGAGCCATACAAGTGGAGGATGGCTTTCTTACACAGCCAGCCACAAATCTGGCACTGGCAAAATTTTCGGTTTCAGTTAGCAATTTAATTACCTTAAGATCTTTGTAAACACTTTTTTTCCCCAAATGCTGTTGTAGTCTTTAGGTAGAGGTAACAGATATTTTTTTCAAGGCAGATAAACATTTAAACAGTATATATATATATATACAATGGTTTTTTTCCTCTGTTTCTTTGCAGCTTGATCACATATTGTCCCCCCAACCTATGCCTTTTCGAAAATCCAGCAGTCCTGAAGTCTCTTCTGGCCCTGGAAAGTCTTCTAAATTTAAGAGGCAGCTGAGTGAAGATGGGAGACAGTTCAGAAGAGGAAGCCTTGGGGGAGATTTGACTGGTGAGTTTGGGGTGCGTGTAATGTCACCTAGAGATTTAGCAGCTGTGGAGCTGATGGCAAGTTGACTCTGGAATTTGCCTTGAGTTAAACTCTTTGGGGGAGGTGTGAGCTCCACCTGTAGCATGCATAAAGTTTCTTCCACATGGGTTCCCTGATTGTCAGTGGGGTGAGCTCATGTTTTGGGCTCAGCCGCCATGGGGTGCTGACAGGAGGCCAAGCACAGCCTGAAACTGACCCATTTCTTGAAATTTTCAGGAACGTTGCATTTACCTTTCTGTCTTAGTTTGGCAGCTCAGGTGTTGTTTGAGACATGCTTGCATGTGTTCATTCGTGGGATCACATACATCGTGTTTCCTCAAGGAGCTGAAGTGCACAGATCGTCCCTTTAGACTTGATTTCATTAAAGAAAAAGCAGTTTGGCCTCTTTTGTCTGGCGAAGTCCTCCCAGGGGAGGCGGGGATTACCTGCTAGCCACTGTCTGTGGACAGCAGCTTCTCCATAGTTCCATGCAGAGGTAGCGGGACGTTTGAGGAGGGCTAAGGCTTGTCCTGCCCTGATAGCCTCCGTGGAAGATGCCAGATGCTGAAATCATGATTATGTCCTGGGAGCTGTATGACTGTGGTGGTCACTGAAGAGTGGTTGTTTTTGAGCATGGAGTGAAATAAATGTGAAAACCTTGGGACAGATTAACTGGCATTTGCTTTGTATATTTCAAGAAAAAGAATTTTTAGATTCACTAGAATTTTGGAATTAAATGTATTCCTGAAGTGCACCATTTCTAATGGTTTGAAGAATTTGTTATGAAGAAGAGGATATTAAGTACTTGGTAAGAGAGACAATAAATTTCAGTGAATTTAGTGGAAGGGATAAATTTGAGACTCAACATCTTGCTTTATCTGTTCAAGGGATGTTGATTGATATAAAAATCAAACGCATGAAATTCTTGTTAGAGAAAGCTGAAATGGCATTTACTTCAGATGTGGCTGTCTTCTGTCTCTAAATTCTGTACATTGTTCAGAGGCATTTTTACTTGGGGATGAAAAATGGTTCCGCAGTGGATAGAGCTGACTCTTCTGCCAGAAATGTCCTGGAAGTGCTTTTAAAATATTTGCTTTTCTTCCTTCCCACACATTTTGCTGTCCTTACACTGGAAGAAGCTCCAAGAATCACAGAATCACAGAATGTTAGGGATTGGAAGGGACCTCGAAAGATCATCTAGTCCAATCCCCCTGTCAGAGCAGGAACACCTAGATCAGATCACACAGGAATGCATCCAGGTGGGCTTTGAATGTCTCCAGAGAAAGAGACTCCACCACCTCTCTGGGCAGCCTGTTCCAGTGCTCTGTCACCCTCACTGTAAAGAAATTTTTTCTCATATTCAAGTGGAACCTCCTATGTTCCAGCTTGAACCCATTGCCCCTTGTCCTATCACTGGATGTCACAGAGAAGAGCCTGGCTCCATCCTTCTGACACAATAGCAAGAAGCTATTGAGGTACTTGTCTTTGTTTGTAATCAGCCTAGAATCACCTACAATGCTTCTAATGAGTGGCAATTTTTTTTTACCTAAGTAACTTAAAAAATCAAGTTGTCTCATACTTTGTGAAGGAAAAACAGACATTACTACAGGAACCTCTTGTGTCACATAGCACATAGTCGTTGCTGTGATTTTTAGTGTTATTGGAGTAAGATTTGTTGTTTCCCATGCAATTTCATTTTTATCAAGAGTTCTATTGTGAAGATGCCAGAAACAATGTAAGAGGATTTGTGATCTGTATGGGCTTTTGTGAAGGGTAAGTGACTTACAGCAGTCTGAAGTGTCAATTTTGTTAACCCTGTCAGTGAACTCTCTGGCTTTGGAATAGTATTACTATTCTAAAAACTTGAATGTAGGCCAAAGTAGTGTTTTACTGAAACTAAAAAATTGCCAGCACACTAATTATTTAAGCAGGAGTTGGTGTGGGTTTTTAATTTTGTTTTTGTTTAACATTAGGGTGATGGTCTTTAAAAATTGAACTTTGCCCTATAAGCCCTCCAGATAAAGAGGGAGAAGGCAGCCTAATCAAAAACAAATGAAGCAAATGTGCTCTGCGGCTCTAGTCTCTGGTCTTTATCTCTTTTATTGAGTTATTGCTTGTGGTCTTTGTAAAAGGACATGGATATATTTTTGTCTGCTTGCAATATGCTGTGCATATGGGTTTCATATCAGGATTTGGGAATATAGTATGCAATGATGTTAAACTGCTTTATTACTAATGCAGTTTAAATGAACATGAATACCCTAAGGCTTGATATCTTAAAATAGTTAAAATACTTTAACATCTTTCATGATACTGATTAAATTAATCAAAGTCATTCTGATGACAGAAGGTTCTTAATCATTTTTCAGAATTCTAAAGAAACCACTGCAGATAGAGAACAGTTTCCTAGAATAGTTTCAAATGCTCAGTAATCTGAAATTAATAATTTAAATGTTACTTTGGACTTGCATTTACCTGCCTTTCTTTACATAGTGAAGTTTTGGGTTTTTTTTCAGTTTCTTAAATACTTAAGAGTGGCTCACTGTTCTGGTTTGAAATTATACAAGAATCACAGTATAATTGAAAAAAAAAAAAAAAAAGGGAGGGATGAGAAGACTGTCCATTAAAATGAATGAGCTGACGTGTCCTTGGTCTGGGTTTACTTCTACACTCACACATCCCCTCCCCGATTTCTGTTTGAGTCTTAATGTTTCTGAAAAGATAGTCATGGTCCATAAGGCAAAAAAAAAAAAAATCCTTGGAAACTTGTCATTTGGAAAAGTACTTACTCTTTGATACCACTTTACACTGATTACTATCTTCCTTTGTTCTTACTTCTGTTTTGTTGCTTTTGATTAATTTAAGTGCTATCTTAAAAATGGGTCCACTGGAAAATAGTTCAGAAAGGTATTATTGAAATTGTCTAAGGTACAGTCTCTACCTCTGTCATTCAAAAGTGTTAACTTTGTTAAACTCCTAGAAATACATTAAGTGGGAATAAATAAAGTAAGGGAGAAGACTCCTAGTTTACAAATTCACAGAATAATCCTATGCCGATGCTTGTTGCTCACTCCAAATGTCAGAAAATAAGTGAATTGTGCTTCGTGTGTTACTTTTTGCCTTTCCCTTTGTTGTTAAAAACGCAATATTGAGCCATAGAGGATAAGTAGTATTAATGATAAAAACAAAAATAAAAATTTGTTTATATAAAACTGGATAGTTCGAATCCTTCAGGGCTAACTACTAATAGAGGTAAATAGATAGAGTTTTTATGTCTGGGAGTAGATCCCAAACAAATGAGTTTATTGGGCTTTGCAAGAGGGAATAATGTTATGCATGACATATGAGAAGAATTAAAATCTATATTGTTGCAATATATTGAATGAGACTTACAAAACCTGAAGGATTATTGTTACTGAGAACCTACTGCTCTAAACTGGCAAAAGTAAATTATTAAACTCTTCATAGAGGAGTATGAGAAAAATTGAGAATGATGTGCAAGGTCTTTCCAGTGGGAAATCAACACAAGGGAAAAGAGGTTTGAAAACTTGGAGAAGTGGGATAGAAACTGAACTTACATTCTACACAGTTTCAGGGATACTGGAACCCCCCCTTTTTTTTTTTTTTTTCTGAATTGTGTGGTTTTAAGCAATCTAGCAATCATGCATTTTCCGTGACAAGCAAAGAATGCTCTTTGGAGTTAAAGAAAATGAAATCGGTGTTTTTGAGAATAAATCTACTGTTGCTTCCTGTTGAAAATCTTTAGGTGACATAGGATAGTAAATAAAGTTTGGCCAATAAGATAAATCAATACTGCTTCCTGGAGGCACCATGCTATTGTATTTTGGAAAAGTCACTTCAGTCTAATTGGTGCAACACTATTGCTTTCCTTAATCTTCATCCCCAAGGAGGGACAGAGGACGACTCCTGGAGAGAAACTGAATTTATAATGAAAAGACTTTATTGGATGTGGCCTGCTATTAGTCTAGCAAATCTACTTTAATAGTAGAAGTGCTAGCAGTACCACTTAATAGAAAGAAAGGATGAAAAATAGTATTTCATAATGGGGGTTGGTAAACATAAGCATTCATGAGATAAAACAACTTTGGAGTAAGATTATTTGAAGGTAATTTATGACCAGTTCTTCTTTTAATTTAAAATGTTGCGTGTCCAAATGGTTATGAATTTTTGGGTAGCAAAACCACTTATACAATAGACACCATTTGCCTTTCTCCTCTTCTGGGGCTTCAGACTTGTAACTCCTCTCTTGCTCCAGCTTCCTCCTTCCCTGTGTGCACCCACTCCCATAACAGTGCTTGTGACATCCTTTACCTGGGGAGTAAACTGGAGCCTTAAAAGTTCTGCTTGTGCCATAGGTGGTGTAAAACATAATCCTTGCGTAGTTTGTTCAACTGCAAAATAAACCCTGTAGCAAAGCTGAGCTGTAGCTACTTGTTTAATAGCCCTAGGTCAAATACAGAGGGAAGGATCATTGCTTCAGGATTCTGGTGCCCTCTGGGTGAAGGGACGAGGGAGGAGTGCTGGGCAGCTGAAGAACAAAGTGTGGTCAGGTGAGGTCAGCTCTGTTCTTCTTGGGACAATAGACTTCTTTCTGTGTGTACATGTGTATTTAAATGCCTCTTCCCCTAGCCTTAGATTGACTTTTTAAGGACTCCTAACAATGCACAGACTGGGGCTTTAAACCTTGTTTCTAATCAGAAGAAAAGATACTTAATTAAAAAGCCGCTTTTCTGTGGTGGCTGGTTTTCTTGATCTCCGCAGACTTCAAAGGGCTGTCTACAGTCAGAGGGTTTTTGGCTTAAGTTGTGTACAGATTTTAGTTTCCTGTGTTCAGAGATGCTTAAATAGAATTCATGGCAGAAAGCAATGTGAAAGGCTGAGAAATTCAATGAGCTTTTACTGCAGAGGGGGTTAACCTGGCAAATCACCCGGACAAGCCAATCAAATTGGCCTTGCTTTCATGTCCCATTGCTGCTCAGTTTGCACTGTGGTGCGTGGTGCAGATCTGTTCAGTCTCCTCAGCTGCCCTGGTGCAGCATTTGGAGATTGCTATCTTGCTTTCTACTTCTGAAAGGTATGAGAGCATATTGCTGGGAAGGGTTTGTATTTTGCAGAGTGCTGCAGCTAGCTCAGTTGTCTCTATACTGTGCTGATAAGCTCTGCAGTTAGATATAAAAGAAGAAAAATACACTTTGTTACCTATAGTTGAACTTCTTATCTTGCCTACTGTTATCTCATCAATAACTGTCTGGAAACAGACTTCCTGCTGGGCCAAGTGTCTCTAATTGTGGTAGGGCTGTTGTCTTGTTAACCTTAAACGGATCTTACACAAATACTAGTGACATAACGGATACAGATTTTAATTTTATAGCATCTTTAATCCAAAGATTCTAAAGCACTTTATATTAATGAAGTTACCTCATGATCTAGTGAAGAGCTAAAACCTAAGAAATTTTGGGATGTACATGTTTTTCTTCTCTAATATTCCTGCTTTGATCAGCTTTCTACCTCTGAGTCATCAGTCATTCAAATATGTTCAGCAATTACTGTTATTCCCATAGAACTAATCTGTGGTTGATTTGAAATGAATTTGGGGATTCTCAGTCTGGTTTTTTGCATCAGAAATTCATCACTCTACTAACACTAATTATCAGAAAGATCAACAGCTTTATGGGCCGTGAAGAACAAGCTGTTCTCTTATCTGTGGCTTGGCATGTGCTTGCAGGACTTGGGAGGTTTTTCCCCAGTCATACAGGGGAGCAGTTAGCAGTGGTAAAAATCCAGAGTTTTCACAAACATTATGCTGTATATTTTTTTTCCATTTATATTGTTGAATATATGTATCAGCTCATTAAGCCTTACAATGTCAAATATTTGGTATAACTTGGTGGATGGGGAAAGTTGAGCATTAAATCTCATGACTTGTACCTTGAAACGTCTTTGGAAATGGTACCTTCACATTCTGTACAACTGCTTATCATAACTATGATGTGATTATTCTAGTGGCAACATTTTAAAATAAATTATTTTTATTAATGATGGCCAATCGATGTACATAGGGGGAAGTGTTCCCCATTTCCTCTGTACATTATCAAAATTATTTACCAACTTCCAGTTATGGAACTGGTTAATTGTGCATGTGCCACTCTGTAGGAAGCTATGTGATTTCACAGTTGTCTGTGGCAATACCGCTTGGTGGGCTCTGTTGGCCTATCTCCAGCTCCAGGAGCCAGGGTGCTGTGGGGTGCAGGGGAAGGATGGCTGCCAGCACTGAAGCTCTCTCAGACATGCCTTTTTGTAGGAAATTTTACTTCCTGCATTTTCTTCCCCTTGCATATCAGAGCAGAAGTGTGTTTCAAAACTGCTTTAATCTTTGTGATGCTTGACAGGACTGGGCTACTCAGTTTACACTAAGTCTTTTCAGCCGCAGCTGCCTGAGGGCTCTCCCTGACAGCAGCGGAGGGAGGGCAGCAACCCAGCTCTGGTGCTAACAGCACTTGGTTCCTGGGTACAAAAGGTGGGAAGGTTCAACAGCCAGGTATGCATGGGGACAGGCACAACATGCTTCATTCAGTAGCACTGGCTACTCATAGCATGTCCTGGAGTCTTTTTACTGCCTTCTTTAAAGCACCGTATGATGTGTTAAACTTCTTCCAGAATTAGTAGAAAGAGATAGAAGCAAGCTCTACTATAATTACACACCTGGGAAAATGTTTTATTTTTTTAAAACATTGCTGTAGGAAGCTGTCTTCTACAGATTGAGTAAATATATTCTGCTATGAAATACGCATTCTTAAATGGTTCTTGGTTCTCTGGTGGTTGAGATTACATTGGGTTATATTTGTCATTGTCAGTTACCTTCATCATTTAAGGCTTCAATCAGCCTGCATAGTTGAATTGATTTTTACTTCCCTGTGGGCCTAGCAAGATAATTTCCATATTCTTTGACATGTCTGGAGTCTGCATCATGTAATAGTCAGAGATGAGAACAGAAGATGATGTATTCCTGTCTCGTTATTTTGCCTTTAACTCCTCGATTGCTGCTTAATCGTGCTTGTATCATCAGAACATAGCAGTTGATTGTTGTTGAGATCAAAGCAAACCGTAGCAGTAGAGTGCCTAATTAGCAGATACATTTGCAAGTTGCCTGTTTTGAAGGGTGGAGAAGTAGAGTTTAACCCTCTTTGGGACACTTATAAAAGCAGTTTGAAAATTGTTACGAGTCATTTGACATAGTGGAAGAATAAAATGTGGAGAAAATGAATATGTATATTAAACTTCTGAAGTTTGAGTTGTAGCTCCATAAGACATACCCCTTAAGAAACAAGAGCTGTGGCATTAGCTGGCTCAAGTATGCTTAGCAGTGTAACTGTAGAAGCACACGTGAAAGAACTTACTTGGACTTAGTTAAAAGCTTGGGTTTAATCAGCTGATTACTTAAATCTGAGCTCTGTAAGGCTGTAGTCCTATTGTTGCTAGTACCTGAGCTCATTAGTGTGAAACTGTCTCTGCTTTGTATTTATAAATAAGTTATAATTGCACATCAAGACTGCATTATCCGTACTCCTGAGCTTCTCATCTACCAATACCCCCAAGTCTTTCTCCTTCTGCTCAGAGCTGCTCTCAATCCATTCTCCACCCAGCCTGGATGTGTGCTTGGGATTGCCCCAACCCATGTGTAGGACCTTGCACTTGGCCTTGTTGAACTTTATGAGGCTGGTGTGGGCCCACCTCTCAAGCCTGTCAAGGTCCCTCTGGATGGCATCCCTTCCCTCCAGCGTGTCGACCACGCCACACAGCTTGGTGTCATCGGCAAACTTGCTGAAGGTGCACTCCATCCCACTGCCCATGTCTCCCACAAAGATGTTAAACAACACTGGTCCCACTACCAACCTCTGCGGAACGCCACCCATCACCAATCTCCACTTGGACATCGAGCTGTTGACTGTAACTCACTGAGTGTGGAAATGATACTTATTTCTAGGAGGAAAGTTAACTGTATGTGTCGATTTATCCTTGGTGTTTGACTTAGAAACAGCCTTGATTCTGGATCCCTTTGTACTAAAGTGAGGCTTGGTTTTTCTGTGTTTTTTTTTTTTTTTAATATAGTTTGGATACAGGTTTAAATCCTCATTCTGCTAGTTTCTGGTCCAAAACTGGATGTGTCCTTTTCCATTTTGAGTTTTGCTAATATTGATTAAATTTTAAGACAGGTCTGTTGCTTTTTTTCAAGATCATACTTTCACCACAAAGTTTTGCCTTTGGTGGGCCACATTTATTTCACATGTGACCAGATACCACTTCTTCATCTAATTTTAGGAAATGAAAACAAGACGGGGCTTTATAGGGAGATTTTGTAGTGCATTAAAAAGTGAAAAATCTGTAATGGGTACAGTAGGATTTTTTACAAAGGCTTCTTGTACAGTAGCAAAATAAATTATAATTGAGACAGTTGTAATTATGGGCTTAATTAATTAATGTTATGTTTAGTGGACAGATTGGTTGAAACCAAAATTTCACCTCTTGCATCAGACTAGGAAATTGGCATTGTAATTAACTTCAACCATGTGCTGATTTTCTTAAGTTGTGGACAATAAATGAAGCTGTGGATATGATTACAGTGCACCACAGACTGAACTGAAGGAAGCATCAATGTCATCATATCCACAGCTTCCACTTCCGACTAATTGTGTCCATGGTTACTGTCAGCCCAAATCCAGATGCTTCCATTTTAGCAAAGTACATACCTGTCTTACACTTACAGTTGTATAATGAAGAACTGCTTTTAATATTTTCATAGAAGTTTTTGGTGGAAATATTTTCTTAAGGTGCTTCCTCTGTATTTATCTTTACATTTTGACTAGTTACAAACCAGACCTTTCAGCAGTGCAGTCTACACTGTCCTAAGTACTTTTTTAAAGGCAAAAAGTTATCTGTATGCCAGAAGGTTTTCCACATCATATGCCAATTGTCAAAACATCAGACAGCTGAAGATTTGAAACAAGTAATTTATAAATTATAACTGAAAATGGAAGATTTATAGGTGTTAGATTTAAGCTCATTTAGTAATTCTCAGCCATCCCTTTGGGATACGGATTTGAGAGGGAAGAAGGAGAGTAATACTTTACCAGTAAGAAAGATTTTTATAATTAGAGTAAAGCAAAGCGCACCTTCTGTGACTGATCTTTGAGGAAGATTGTGGTTTTTTTAGTCTCTTTTGGCCTTATACAGTCTTGGGTTAAGCTGAGACAGAGTTAACTTTCTTCATAATAGCTAGCAAGAGGCTGTGTTTTGGATTTGTGCTCAGAAGAAAGCTGATAAAAAGTGATGTTTGCATGGCTGTCAGGGTCGGCAGGCTGGAGAAGCTGGGAGGGCGCACAGCCCCAGTTAGTAGCCCAGAATCTGATCTTAGGTTCGGGATTGAGACCCAGAGTGGCCAATAATCTATTCCATAACATACANCAGTATCACTGTGTATCACTCATTTGCATATTTGTATATAGTATTATTTTAAATATTATTGTAGTTTAGTTTTAAGTTTTTCTTATCTCAACCCATGAGTCCTTTTTTCCCTTTACCCCTCTAATTCTCTCCCCTATCCTTGGGGGGGGGCGGGAGATGGGGGGGAATTTTGTGAGTGGTTGTGTGGTTTGACCCCCAGCCAAGGGCTAACCCATCACAAGGGCATACAAGTATGCACACACTGGATGCAATAGAAGTAAGAAGTAACAAAGATTGCATTTGGACTTTCCGTAAATATCCACGATAAAGGCAGCTAGACATAGGAGAGGCAAGTTCAAGGGGAAGATGACACTGAACTCCAGTGATGTATTCCCTATGTCCACCGAAGATTACATAATACCACTAAATAATGGTAAGTTATTACCATTATGTTACCAACTGAAGTCACCTTTCCTTGAAATGCGTTTTGATAAATATTCTAGACTAACGAGGATTGCATTCAGATATTCAGGAGATGCCATTATTTACAAACAGTGTTGTGACTTTAGGCTCTCTTGATGGTTTCCATCACAGGAAGGGTAGCAGAGATGGCAGCAAAGCCTCTGCGGAAGGCATGGGAGGAAGTCAAAGGCCATTTTGGGATTGATTGGGACAGCAGTAGGGGACCTATGTCAGTAGATGACTCATCTGTATCGATAGCTCATGAAAGCAATGGGAAAATTGTCATAGAATGAGTCATAGAATCATAGGATGGCCTGGGTTGAAAAGGACCTCAATGATCATCTAGTTTCAACCCCCCTGCTGTGGGCAGGGTTGACAACCACTAGAGCAGGCTGCCCAGGGCCCCGTCCAGCCTGTACATATGGATGTACTATGAAAAGAAGAACTGGAGTTCTAGACAGTCTGCTATGCTTGCTTGCCTTAATCTCAGTATGTTGGGAAATGTCTGGTGCCCTCAAGGCTCCCATTCAGGGTAAGGATGGGAGGAGAAATGATTCCAACATCGCACATGCTCACATTTTCACTGTCAGTCTTGGTCATGTCGACTGCCTAGCTAGCTACATCACAGACCTTCAAATGTTATTTTAAGTATTTCTAGAGGTTTAATGATGCAAGAGAAATAATGGAATACTAAGTCAATTCTTACTGTGCAGACAGCAGACACTAGCCCTGATGCTGACTTAATCTACTGTGCTTTCTTGTCAGTCAAGCAAAATCTTACAGTTGAAGGAAGGGCTTAGTACAAGATTTTGTTGTAAAGAGTAGGATTGCCTCCCATCTAGCCTCTGTACCAAAATACCTTAGACTTTGTTTCAGATGTTTGAGCAAGATACAAACTGAACAAAATACAGATGCTTGCAAAAGACAAAGAGTAATGGTGGCTATTTGCAATGTTCTGTGTCAGCATAGCCCTGCACATGGTAAGGTACAGAGTGCTCTACTCTGACTGACATGAATAGGAATCACAGTAGTAGCTCTTCATGTTTTCTGTCTGGATATCATTTAAAACAAAAAATAAGTACAAGCGTTAATAATAACTTTTATTTCTCATATGACTTTCTTCTCCTAGGCTTCATTGACTTGCTATTGAAAGCTTTTTGGCGTGGGATTGTGGCGGGTTGGCCC
>VZTO01005433.1:0-25430 GCA_013400615.1 Syrrhaptes paradoxus | reverse complement strand
CGCGGGGAGCTGCGGCGCCACCCTCGCCCGCCGCGCCGAGCCGAGCCGCGGAGCCCCGCCGGTGCCTCAGACGCGGCCGCTGCAGGGCTCCGCCGCGCCGCTGAGCAGCAGCATGGCCCGGACCAGGTACCTCCGCGCCGCTGTCTCGGGATTTTATCTGTGGGAAGCCGCCGTGCTGCTCAGGTGAGTTGTTTCCTTTGGGGAAGCAAAGGTCCCCCCGCCGGTTTTCTCGGAGCCGCCGCAGTCGGTGCCTTTCCCTCCCGCTAACGCCCGGCTACCGCCGGCAGCCTGACTCTGGGCACAGAAACTAAATGCGCGGGTCCATGCTTCGCGAATGACTTCGTAGCATTGCGTTGCCTCGGATTTGATATTGCATTTTGCAAGCTGAAGGCTGTGCGTTTCCTTCACCTGTTCACAGTTAAGGTGTCCCTATTTGATCTGTGAATTTTATCGCTGTTTTTAGTATGAAGTATAACATTAACGATCTTGAAAATTCTTTGGATGTGGAGTGTCTATATGTAAAAGTTGCAGAAGATAATCTGAGTTGGGAACATTTAGACTTATTTATTGCTATCAATTCTTTCCAGTGAAAGGAAAATCAGGGATTGCATTAGGTCAGAGAAGTCTTATACAGAAAGAGAAAAAATGATAGCTGAGCAGAGGATATGGTCTACAGAATTTCCCTCAAGAGAGAAAGCATTTGCTGTACCACTGGCTATCTAAGATTTGTATTACAAAAGATAGCACCCTATTGATAAATTATTACCTGAATAGAAGATTGAGGTTCATATGGCTTCTTCTACTTTCTGCCCAGCACACTTTTTCCACCCAAAGTGATGTTATTACATCATTGCAAACATTCTTTTATGACACACCATTGGACGTGTGGTGATAATAATAAACTTCAGTCGTCTGTTTAAAGATGAGGGAAAACTTAAAACAAAAAATCAGACATCAAGATGCAGACTTCAATGTCATCATGTACTCACTGCTGATGCAGTTAGCCATGCTTGCTATAAACAAACATTCTCTCTCTGTATCATAATAAACAGACTATGGCATATAACACGCTAGTGCCAGACTATTTTAAGAATCACATTATTACTTGAAGAAGATAAAAAAGGAAACTTAAATTTTAAAAGTGGTCCTCCAGAGAGAGTTTGGGGATTATACCTGTAAGGGATTTATAACCATAAAGTTAAAACAGCAGTGTGTAGTGCCCCACAACGATGGCACACTTCACAGGTGCTCACAGGTTCACAGCGAATCTTTGCTTTTTCAAGTTAGTTTAATGACCTGGTTTGTATCAACATATGTAAAGTAAATAGTTTATAATGTGATTTTGTTGTAATTGTGCCAAAAGAAAGAGATTTTAAGGAACTGGTTCATGTGGTATGGGATTACTTGGCACTGTGAGGAAAAAGTAAATGCACATATATTACAGTTTAAATTTTCCAGTTGCTTTGAGTATTTCATATTCAGAGTAGATGACCAAACCCTTGTGTAGTGTAGACAATACACTGTGGCAACAGTACGGTGTTATTATTATATTGTTTCAATGTACTTATAGAACAGATTTTCCCTCTGCATGTTATTTAAATACCATCCTACCGTTGAATGATTCATCCTTTATTTTAATGATAATGAAACACACACATTCCAATGGGAAAAAAAAAAAAAGTGAAAAAGTAAGTTTTGGCAAGCATACATGTATTTGGCATCACATAATTCTAGACTGACATTTAATTGTTTAAAAATGTGTACAGGCATCTTATTTTGCATAACTTCAAATTATTCTGTTTAATGTCCAAATAATTGTTGCACAGCAATAGCCTGCTGCTCTTAAATCAACATTTAATCACAATGAATATGGTTATTGTGCACAAAGTCTATATAGTCTGAGAAAGACTTCAGAAAGCTGCTCCAAATCTATGTATATCTTTGAGATATATCTCAATATAGAGATTGCTGGTGACTTTAGGTCTAGCAATAATACCTGAGAAACCTGAGAAAGTTTGAGACATGCAGGAGTCTTTTTCATGCTTTAAAATGGAAAAAGGTGTTTAAAAAAAAGGAAAGAAAAGGGTTAAAATATTAAAACCTGTAAAATTCCCAGGCTTCCTGGAGCCATTAATTCTAGTTCTTTCCCAGTTCAAGCCTTGTGAAATGATTTACATTAGAGCAAAGGGAACAGGGAATAGTAGTCTGCTGCTTCCACTCTCTGTAAGACACAGACTCCAACCTTAACACCTATATAACACCCACAGTGAGAAGATGGATGTGCTATGAATTTCTAGGAGCAACCAAACCTGAAGTGCTTGACTTGCTTCAACATTACAGAAAAAATAATGTATCTTCTCTTACATCATGAAACATGAAAACTTTTCTGCTCTTCATTAACAAACATTCAAGGCTGTGTGAGAAGACTGAAGGAACCTAACAGGAAGAACCTTCAATTCTTGCCTAACAACCCTGAGGCTGTTTAAAATGGTTGTTTAAATTATATGCCTGTGAAGATAGATGTTTGGCTTTATTTTCAATACAGCTCAAACAAAAACAAGGATTTTTTTTTCAGTATAAAGTTACAGGCTTGTTTCTTTAATGAGCAAAGTCTCTGGATTGGCATCCTTCACAATGAACTATTTCTTCAAATAGTTCATTTTTTCATCCCACATCTAAAGGCTCTCCAAACTGAAATGAATGAAACAAGATGTATACTAGTCGTTGTTGCATCTAGTTATTAATTCAATTTCTGAGAGACAGTGTAGGAAGAATACAACAAGGTTAATAGTCTTTCATAATATTGTGCATGCTTGTACTATGTCTTAGATTAATAGCATAATTATTGATAATATAGTAATAGATATTAGACATGAAAAACAAGTGACCTATTCAAGGACTGTGAAAAAAGCTATAACCAGACTTAAAATTTAAAAAAATTATGTATTCATGACTGCCAGGCCAAGTCCCAGTGTGACATTAAGAACTGGACTGATGTGTAAAAAAGAAGGTAAAAGCTAGGGAAAATAATTTAATTGAGTCTAACAATAATTAACTCATTACTGAAGAAGGAAAAGGAACACTTCTAAGGTAGGGTTTGAAGTCATAATAATCTCTAAGACTGAGTATTCCTCTGTTTGCATTAAAGTAAAACTGTTAACAAAAAATCCTCTGGATTTGCCTGGATTCCAGGAGGTCGTGCTGAAAGAAAGATCATATTTGTAGAGTCAACATGAAGATCATATTTGTGACTCAAATAGTTTTATGACAGCTCTCAAACTTTGATGCGTACCAGCACAGCTCTATTAGAACTACACTGTCAGGGATTTGCCAGGAACTCTGCTTTCTCCTTAAAGAGTATAGTACAGTATTTTATCTGTAGACCTGTGTTTGCACAAAGCACAGGATGAAAAGGTAGGTGGGACCATGGAAATGCAAAATACATTCTCTCTGTACAATATTTCTTTAAGTAGCCATATTAGCATAGACCAAGAATGATGCTATAATTAGGTTATTGCCCCTTGCTCTATTCACTGTCCCATTGACCTTATATTTAATAGTATCACAGAGACTGGTAATCGCACTTAGGGACCAGATTCTTATGGCAAAAGCTTCCATGCAACTTAACTCTGGGGCATGTCTGAGCTCACAGTTAACTGATTTTGAAATTATTCTTGCATTGCATCGCAAATTGATTTCAGATGAATAGCTTTAAGAAGCAAAAGTCAATATCCTTTAAGCCAGCATTAGTTCCTCCAAATAATGAAAGAGAAAAAAAAACAGTAGCTAAAAATATTAAATCTGACATATAATAATAAGCGTCTTTGAAAATAAAGATTTTCAGATGTTCTGATGAGCTTTCAGCAGTTCTTTAATATGTTAAGAGTTATGCGTACAATACTATTCAAGAAATAAAAGTGTCTGCTAAAATCAGGATATGAATAAACAGCATGTGAAGGAAAACGTAGTAATTCAAGATGAGAGCACTGAGGCACAGTACTTTTCCTCAGCAGCCCAGACTTAATTTGAGAAGATTATTTCTGTGGGATAAATCAGTTGGCAGACTCCAGATCCTAACAAAAAAGATTTGATATGGCTTAGGGAGCAGCAGGGGAAGGGAAGGTGAGCTGGGAGTTCAGACTCACAGCAAAGCAGGCAGGAGTAGGGTCCTACCGATGATGTTTGGAGACCCACAGAACCTGTGTAGGAGCAGAGCAGATCCAGTCCAAACACTAGTGCAGATTGCCAGGCAAAGTTGGCAGTGATGAGGCAGGTCCAAGGTCAAGCCAACAGTCAGGTCAGCAGTTCAGGGTCAGAATTAGGAAGGCACAAAGCTGGGTGAAGGTGTGCTTGCACAATAGCTCACACAGAGACAAGAGCATCCCTCCAGTGCTCCTGAGGGAGAAAAAAAAAGAAACAAAAACACAAACAAAAAACAGCTCATGAGAAAGGAAGGGTGAACCCTTGCTGAGGCTTCTACAGCTTTTTATCAAACAGCTCTGCTTCAAAGCTGGGCTGCTGTGTTATCAGAGCTGGCACTGAGCCCGGGTAGCCAAACCCTTGGGATGAAGGAAATGTGCTCAGGGTCCTTATAAAATGTCAGGAGGAAAGCATCGGTGTTCCCTTGAAGGATGTACCCAGAGGCAGGCATTGTACTTTCCAAAACTCAGACAAAAAGGAAGTGAGCTTTTTGGCACCAAGAATATGTAATTCAAATTCTCTCATACTTAAACTATACCAGCAAAAATACTGAAATCCCTTTGAACCAAATATGTTTTGTCACGAGTGCAAAATTGATCATAACTTATCCATCCTTTATTTCTATAAAAAGCAATTCTTTTACTACCATTTTTATAAGTTTGAGAAAGAATTGTGTGTAGATTTTTGAATCTATAACATTATAAAATAAGAAAATTAAATAACAAAGAAATTTAAGTTAAAACTATGAATCTTTCAGTTTTTACTGTGCTATTGACATTGTCTTACTTTCCAACCTCTCCTAATTCATTCCTAGACAATTGATGCTAACAACTGAAAGCAAGTAATACTGTGAGAGAAGTGGTGTGCTATGTGTCTGTGACGAAAAATGCAATAGTTCCTCTATCAGATTAGTCTTGTCCAGCTATCCTAGAAATCATGACAATTAGATAAAATGAAATTTTTTATAAGATTAGAGCTTCTTAGTTTAACAGATTTAGAATACAAACTCCAAATGACCTTACTGAGTATTATGTAATAATACCTACAGGGAATGATTCCCACAAATCAGCTTTTCTCAAGTAATGAACAATAAAGAACCCTTCTGTATGGTGTTGCATCTTCTCCATTTTATTGCTTTTCCTACTGATCTTCATGAAGTTTATTGAAAGAAACAGTAAAAGGAGATAGGAACTAAAAAGAAGTAGTTTTGCTTTCACTGGTATGTAGGCATTGTGAACAGATTGAGCAAAAGGCACCTTTGGAAGATATCAACTGCCAGCAGAAAGGGAACATCTCAGAGAGCAGGAAAAGAGACAGCCAGAAACTATGTGCAACGAGAATGCAGGACAAAAGCAGGAGAATGAGAAGAATATCAGGAAGAAAAATAGACTGTAAAGTCAAGAGAAAAGACGGTGAGAATCTTTAAGACTACTTTTTTCTAGTGCAGACTATAATCTATTATTTTTTTATGGCTTCTGGAGCAATAGGATCCTTCCTGACTGATGTTTTTAAATACTGTGTAAGTACAATTGCTAAGTAGTGTGAGTAAAAAGAAAGAATGAAGGAAAAAAATACAAAAACAGACAGCATGTGGTTATAAAAGTATAAAAGAATACATTTTGTTATTACTTTTCCAGTCAGCTGTCTAATGAACTGCTCCAACATTATTCAACAACAGGGTAACAATACTCAGTCTACATTGCAGTGGACTTTCTACATAATGAACATTTCTTATATAATTTTCCTATCCCACATAGCACCCTGTTATTCCTCTAGCCCTACCACAGATGTACAAAATGAGCAGGGATGGGGGGAGAACCAGGGCTATTTCCAGGTAGGAAGATCAGTCCCCTTTAGCATTGTTATTGCTGAAGTTTCCGTCTGGTGATATGAAACATTAGTGAAGTGTGGTTTCCAAGGGAAACAGTTTGAGACCACAGAAAACATAGAAAAGTTCAAGACTCTGGCCTGAGATAATCATGCAGTCACTGCTGGGGCTGTCGAAATAGTGGAGTTGCACAAGTAGTGGGGCTGCTGTCTGATACAAATCAATGGCTATAGGAAAAAGCAAGCTAGCAGATTATCCTGAGGCTGTTTCAATGAAACAATAAACTGAGTAGAAAGCAAACACAGGAGTACTAAATTGTCTCAAGCTGTGAGGTTGTATTAATTGTCATTAACCTGTGTGTGATTCTTACAGCTAAAACTAATTTAGGAAGAGTACCATAATCAAAATCAGTACAGCTATGACATTTAAAAACACAAACTTTTTTTCCTCTTCCTGATTAAAGTTGAAACTGTAGTTATAACTACATAGCCAACTGTCTTAAGATTTTACCCTTTGTTGCGTTCCATCTTTGATATAAAATATATATAAAAATATTTTTGATATAAAAAATTAGTATTGGAATATGCTGCCCTTCTCACCATTGCCCAAAACTTCACATGTTATGTACGGTTTGCATAATATTCAACTATGTCCAGAACTTATCTCTAGTTTCTTACAAAAATATATTTTTAACTCCTTTCAACATTTTGAAAGCTAAAATATGAGCCTAATGTAATCCTAAATAGCATCTCTGAGGATCCAAAGGTACCAGAATATATTTTTTCCAAGATTATGATATTGGATGTTTACAAATACGTGTCATTCTTACTAACAATTAACTTTAATAAATTTTAATTTCCCAGCTAATCACTCAGCCAAAATGCCTAGCAAATACAGTTATACCACCATGGTTCTTCAGAAGATTGGGCCTTTTGAAATTATTATTACTTTACATCTTAGTGGGTGACTGCAGAGCTTAGGGACTTTTTTTGTGAAAAGTTGGTTTATAATGTTCTGGGATACAGTGGGACTTGATTATTAAAAAGATCCTTTGTCCCACTAAGGCTTTTAATTTCATGAAGTTTTCAAAACTGCATGGTCATCTATTAGTTTCAGTAATGCACAGGAGCATCCATGCTCTGGGCATACGTAGGCTAAGACATATTTATCTTCAGGGACGAACAAAACTTCCAGTTTTGTGAGCAACATATCTGCTGGCTGAGGGTGCCCTACTTGCTAAACAAAATAAATGTCACAAAGTGGTAACTTGCTGGCAAAAGTAGGGTAAAACTTTTCATTTTTTGAAGGGCAAAATAAAAATATTGAAATCAATCATGACTAAAGCACTGATTTCACAGAGCTAAATTATGGCTAACTACAGTATTCTAAGGTAAATATTTATTCTGTGCCTAAGCATGTATATAATGCCTTCATGAAGGAATGTGAATTTGAGCAATATCTTCCCTGATGCTATCAGGTCAGATACACTACCTCTGACTCAGCAGTATTAGAACTAAAATCAAAGTGGGCAGATTTTGGCATCACAACTGGACTACATCCCATAAAAGACTTTTTTTTTAAATCCATAGGGGGTTTTTTCATTGCTTTATCCTATCATAAAGAATGCTCTATGCAAACTTTCCCCCCCCTTTTTTTTTCAAAAAAAAAAAAGGAATCAGATTTATCAGAGTTCACTTTAACTCTTAATCTGCAAGAGTTAAAGTAAAATAAAATATCTTCTGTTTTTCTTCAATTCTTGCATACCAAAGATTGGGTACTCAGTTGTTTTAAAAATTATACTGCAATTTTTTACTACATAAAGTGAATATGAAATGCACCCACTTGAGACAGTAATCCATGATTACAAGAAGTACAGTATGGTAGAGAACTGGAATTAAAAATTCTATTTGCAAGAAGTTTCTCTGTATATGCATTAAAATTTTACCTCCAAAGCTTATCCCAAAATTCAAACACTGTGCAAATGAACTCTAAGAACATATCTATCTCTTCAACTTTATTTTCATCTATAATCAAAATGTGAGCACAAATGCATTTGTTCAGATTCCCTAAGTAATGGTTAACAGAATGTCCTTTTTCATCCTTTTTACAGTGATGACTCCTTCAGGAGATGAAGTGTCTTGCACATAATAAAGACCAGAGTGCATTCGGTCATGATCTTTCCTTCATCCACCATATTTCCATTTGTTTATATGAAGCTTATAAGGCTCAGATGATAATTAAGGGGGTGCTGGATATGTGGTGTAAGCAAGACTAGTATCTTCAAGACAAAGCATGTATCTGAGGGTGAGTTTATTCTGTATGTGAAAGAGAATGCGTATATGTGTAGTGGACCAGGATAATTTAGGTGGAAACATCAAAGGCTAGCACCACTGTTTTTTAACCTTCACATTATTTTCTCTGACTTATTCAGTAAGGAATATGCTTCAGTGCATGCATTAGGAATACTGGGTTCTGTCATTATGTGTCATGAATCCTGCCACTCTCATCATCACCCTGAAGCTCAACCTTGTTGGTCCTTAAAGAAAGTGTTATACTGAATTATTTTAGTGTTGATTCTGGATAGTNGACCTGAGTTTAGAATATTTATAAAAATAAGGTAAACAACAGGTACAAAAGACTACTAAGGAAGCAGGTGCTTCTGGGAAAACAATGAACAAATACTCAGATTAGAGTCATAATTCACAAAATGTCTTAAGAAAATTCACATGCTGCATGTCTGAAATTGGCAACAATAAACTTGTCTTAAACGAGAAAGCAAAAGTAGAGGGACAACCTGTAGTTTATTGAATCCGTATCTTAATTAAGATAGAAAGCCATGCCCATGGGATTATGAAGAATGCTGACAAGTTAGTTTTCTTCCTCTACCCTAAGTGATATCTNAAAAAAAAAGCTTAATCCATATATCTCATGTAAATTAACATGGCTGAACATCACCATTCCTGTCTCACAGAAAATTCCACAGTGCTGAAAAGATGTTATTGTTTTTAAAATGGATAAAAGGAAACTTAATTTGCAGAAAGCAGGAAAAAATCTGTCCGTTCTGTGGGGGAGATGTTCATGGAAGTTTTTGAAAATTAGAACCCAAGACCCCACCTTCAGTTCCCATCAACATTAGAAACTTAATTGTGGCTGATGGAATAGAAAGGACACTGGACGATATATTCCACCCAAGCCTGCCAGCATTTCATTGAAACAACATTGAAACAGATATGTTTCTGTAAAACTGTTTAAAGAAATCAGTATTTTTCCAACTAGAACTATTTTGTCTTAATTGAAAATTCTTAATTAATAGTAATAACACAGTATCTACACTATAATTATCTGACTAATCAAAATAAACAATTTCATGAGAAGTATATTGGCAAAGAATTTTATATAGCACTGAGTTCTATTTACTGGTAAGTTTTGACTCGTCTGGGCTGTAGTTCTGCTTGTTGAAATACTTTATTTTAAGGTGTGTGAGTCTTCAGGCTATATTCAGCTTTTATCTAACTGAACTTATATCAAACTTCTTTTGGAGAAAGTCTCATCTTCTAAACAGCCATCTGACATGCTCACTGAAGGTACAGGACACCACTGTTGTACTGATATGAGCAGAGCTTCCCTAAGGCAAGTGGAATAGTGTTTAATTGATTTGTGCTTCAGTCTTCACAAAACCTGGGGTTTTAATTGAAAATCAAATTTTTCTCTGGTTTTGATAAAACCCAACCATTTTATTCTGCTGTAAGATTTTCTGTGAAGATTTTTATGAATAGTGAAATAACTGTTTGAGAAGACACATATCAAAGAAGCCCTGTTTTCTGTTTCAGTTCTGGTTTCCAACTCATAAAAGTGCATTTTTAGAGCAAAACAAGGCAAAGGAGGAACAGAAGACATGACATTCTAAATGGTCACTAATAATTATTATGATAAATATCTTTTTTCCACAGATGCATACTGTTCCTGTTCATATTGAGCAACAGTACAGCAACCTAGTGGATGCAAAGTAAGCTGATGTGGCAATGCCACAACAACAGTAAAAAAATCTAGGCAGTGAATTAGAACTAGAAAACACATTAACATGCAGCTCTACAATTTAAAGGACATTTCTGGATGCATTCAAAATACAAAATCAACCAAGCAGCTGTAATCTGTAGAATTCTGTTTTCAGTATTCATAGGTTGCTCCAAGATTTGGGAAGAGTTTGCCCTGGGACACAATAGTTTGCAGGTTTTGGCCTGGCAAAATTCTCATTTTAATTAATTCTCCTTTCAATCTAGTGTTGCCTGATTGACATCAATTGAAATACTATTCATTATGGTTGTGAAAGACAGGTCCTGCCCAAGTTGAATTGGTTAGAGGAATAATTCCTTAATCACAAAAATAAAAGGAATTGTTCAGCTCTGACATGCTTTTATAAAAGGATATCTGGTGTTATAAAAGATAATATTCTGAAATTATTTTACTTGGTCATTTTGCAATCTATCCGTTACTCTGATAACATTTCTCCATTATTCAGTTAATATGCAAATTATCCTTCACAGTGAGATAGTAATGTGAGTTCAGACTACTATAAATTAGTGAATTACAGTTTCTATTTCTGAAGATATTCCATTCATTTTAGCCAAGTATTATCTGTCTAAAAAAAAAAACCAACCCCAAAACAGTTAATTGAATTTTGGGAAGGTCTAAATATCTTTAATTCAAAGTTAAAGTTGTCAAAAACTTAACCCGTGCAGTAAGTCTTTGGAATAGTGAAAGATTNCTGAAATTGGCAACAATAAACTTGTCTTAAACGAGAAAGCAAAAGTAGAGGGACAACCTGTAGTTTATTGAATCCGTATCTTAATTAAGATAGAAAGCCATGCCCATGGGATTATGAAGAATGCTGACAAGTTAGTTTTCTTCCTCTACCCTAAGTGATATCTTTTTTTCCAAAGGGAGGGTAGTAAAGCATTGTGCTTATATACACATACAGTCACAAAAGAACCCAAGTATATACCAATTTAACTTCATGTAGAATTTAAAGACCTTTGACCTGTAGAGTGGTGATCAGGTCAGAGTGACTTCACCAGAAGACTTAAACCCCCCCTTATTCCCTATTTTTACTCTCTGTTAAGAAAAGCTGAAACCCTCCACAGCAGTCCACAGCTTTTAAAATTATAATACATAAAGTAAATAAGCTATAAATATTATACCAATTTATTTTCATGAAAAACAGGACTGGAAGAAGACTGTAGGGCTGGAGGAATTCTCAACTGCATTGGTAAAAAAGGAAAAAATATAACAGTATAAACTTATCAGGAACATCGTAAAAAAAAAATCTTGTAAACATTGCCTAACCTACAAAGAGCACTAAAACGAAATGTTACTTCAGTCACTGAAACAGAAAAATGAAACTTTTCCAAATCTGAAAAAAAGACATTTTTAATAGTTGCACTGAAATGCCATCCCATCCCAATGCTTCTGCTCCTGTAAGTTGAAGTGACAAGTCTTTTCTCTGGCAAATGTGAGTTAGAGTTCTGTTTCTCTCTGATCTGATGTAATTATTATTATCTAAAACAAATAAAAGAAATTTCATATTTAATTAGCAAGTAATACTTTATTGTCAGCTTTAACAGAAATAATAGGAAAAGCAGTTGAAATCACACCTCAGAAGAACATCGATGTCATATTACTTGACTGAACAAATGCATTTTAATGGAAAACTGCAAAAAATTGGAAAAACCTTAGGATACAGTTTTANATATCAAAGAAGCCCTGTTTTCTGTTTCAGTTCTGGTTTCCAACTCATAAAAGTGCATTTTTAGAGCAAAACAAGGCAAAGGAGGAACAGAAGACATGACATTCTAAATGGTCACTAATAATTATTATGATAAATATCTTTTTTCCACAGATGCATACTGTTCCTGTTCATATTGAGCAACAGTACAGCAACCTAGTGGATGCAAAGTAAGCTGATGTGGCAATGCCACAACAACAGTAAAAAAATCTAGGCAGTGAATTAGAACTAGAAAACACATTAACATGCAGCTCTACAATTTAAAGGACATTTCTGGATGCATTCAAAATACAAAATCAACCAAGCAGCTGTAATCTGTAGAATTCTGTTTTCAGTATTCATAGGTTGCTCCAAGATTTGGGAAGAGTTTGCCCTGGGACACAATAGTTTGCAGGTTTTGGCCTGGCAAAATTCTCATTTTAATTAATTCTCCTTTCAATCTAGTGTTGCCTGATTGACACCAATTGAAATACTATTCATTATGGTTGTGAAAGACAGGTCCTGCCCAAGTTGAATTGGTTAGAGGAATAATTCCTTAATCACAAAAATAAAAGGAATTGTTCAGCTCTGACATGCTTTTATAAAAGGATATCTGGTGTTATAAAAGATAATATTCTGAAATTATTTTACTTGGTCATTTTGCAATCTATCCGTTACTCTGATAACATTTCTCCATTATTCAGTTAATATGCAAATTATCCTTCACAGTGAGATAGTAATGTGAGTTCAGACTACTATAAATTAGTGAATTACAGTTTCTATTTCTGAAGATATTCCATTCATTTTAGCCAAGTATTATCTGTCTAAAAAAAAAAACCAACCCCAAAACAGTTAATTGAATTTTGGGAAGGTCTAAATATCTTTAATTCAAAGTTAAAGTTGTCAAAAACTTAACCCGTGCAGTAAGTCTTTGNTTGCTTTAAAACATACAAAGTAAAGGCCTACAAGCTCTATCAACCCATGCATCTTTGTGGCACTAAACGTTTAGCTGAAATGAAACTAGGAGCATTTAATTACTGTGTGGAAAGGGTAGAATCCATGCATGGTGTCTGAGAAAATGACAAGAAACTGAACTACATTGAAATGAGAGTGAGATTCTCAGTTGCTTTGCCCCAGTGCAGTCAGTAAAACTTGTGGAAAGTGGATGCTGTTATTTAGAGTTGCAAATGGTGTAAGATGTACTTTCTTCCTCCACCTTTTGTCTATACTATTCTTATTAAGCTCTTCTGGAGGGCTACAAAATTTCTCATAAAAATGTTGACAGTAGCACACTACTTTTCTTCAATATTTTCCAATAAATGGGTAATCTTTTAAGGCTGAAACAGTGCACTGAAAGTTATTTTTAAGAACTCACCTTGACAATAAAAAGTTTAAAAGAGGGACATCAGTGAAAAACAGTAAAACTACTTTCTGTAGCACACAAATGAAACAAAAATCTCAAAGGCAGTATGACTGAAATGCTTGTGAAAATGTAACATTTAAAATAACATATATAAAGCACTTTCATTTGTAAAATTCCTTTCCTTTATTTGTGCCCTAGCAAAAATGTGTAGAAGTCTGGGGAAGATAGAAAACAGACAGCTTATCAGTAGAAATAACATGGTCCTTCAAAAAAACATGGGAAAGCAATCTGATCTTTGTAGACTTAAATGTTTCAGAAAAGTAAACTTCCGTGGAGATCGTGAAATTCTCTTTGAAGAGTTTTTCTTAATCTTTTTTTTTTTGGAGGAAGGGAAGAGAGAGTGAGGTTTTCTCTCACAAACATGCCTACTTTAAATAGACATTTGAGGGGCACAGATTCATGACCCATGCTTTCTCTTGCTAGCTAAATTGCCAGCTGCTCTTTTTTTTTTGGAGTTCTGTAGTAGTAATTATTTTAAACACATACAAGAATAATAATGTAAACATATTCTCAGAAGAGAGTTTAGAAAAGAACTGAGTCCCATCACTTGCAATCACAGTCATATATGTCACAGCATCCTAGTATCTAGCTCCATCTTGAAACACACCGGGCTTTTCTATCTCTACTCAAAGTGCTAAACTCTTCCTGAACTTAAGTGTTTCAGTGATTTATGATCTAAATTTAATCCTGGTCTCTTCATATGCATTTGCTTTCATGACAAAGTTATCTTTTTGCTTACAATTCTTTTCTTTTTGCAGGTGCATGTCATAAATAGACCACAAACTCATTTTTTCCTAGTAGCGGTCAATCTGTTTTTTAATCTGCCTGTAGATTATGGGCAGCTCAAGTGCAGTTTCCATTCTGTGCAGGGAGCTGATGCTCATACAAGTGCTGGGCAAGTCAAATACCTCGCTGTGAATGGAACTGAGCAAAATGTGCCAGCATTAACTCATGTAACCTGCAACCCAGATTACAGGTTACAGTATAGGCACCTGCAAGCCTGCAACCCAGCCTCAACATAGAAGGACTCTGAGAGGAAACCTTTTTTCCCTTTGAGCCACTCCCATTGCTTCACTTCCTTAACCTCTTCAAGTCTGTAATGTGTCCTTTGGCACAAGATTTCTGCGTGAGATTTGTAACGTCTACTCTGAATTTCATCTGCTTTTCTATATATCAGAGNAATTATCATTGTTTATGCTTTACATTGACCCTTTTTTTTTTCTAAAATTGAAAGCAGTTTTTATCTTTCTGAAAGAGCAGGATTTATTTTTGTTCGAACACAGAAAATACTTTCATTTGAGTGGGCTTGAGGCCTTCAGTGGTCATTCTTTTTAACATTTGTTGGTTTTTGTTTTAAGCTGTCACTTTCTGGAACATTATTCTGTCAAATGGTGTTATCGTCAGGTTTACATTCACTCTTGGAATAAGGTGTGCAATTTCTACATATGATAAACTGATCTTTTTAGTTCTTTTTCTACTTCAATTAATAGATCAGATAATTAGAGACACTCCCTTTACAAAAAAAATCCTACGCTTTTGACCTCTTAATGTCCTCTTTTGACCAAACATAATGTTCTTTTTTTCCCATGAATAAATACATTTTATTAAGAGATCTCTATTTCACAGAAGAGGGTTTAAATACTGTCTTCATACTACAAAACTCTATTGCCACAATTTTTAAAATGCAATTACAGGACACCATCTATTGGAGGATCATTTAATTTTAGCAGACATTTTTAATTACATGGTTATACTGAATAATTTTTGGTTTAAAATTGGTTAATTCTATCACCATTACTTACAGTTACAGAATCAAGGGAAGTAGTCATGAGAGTAATTAACTTAATCATTACTGACGAACCAGTGAATAAATACCAACTCGGATTAATTTACTGAAATATTTTTGTGCATTGCTGCTTGTGACATGCAACAGGGTGCATACTGGCTGGGTGCCGTTTTTACTTTCCTTATGAGTGTGTAATTAATTTCCTTGAGCTTCTCTGCAGAGCTTTTTAATGTAAAACGCATAAAAACATCCAAACATCAGCTGGAGAGAACAGACTGCAAACACAAGACCAAATTGCTCCAAAGATTTGGCCACCCTTACTATCTGAAGAATAAGCTAAGTAACGAAATGAAAGTGCTCTTGGACCATCATAATGCATGCAAAACATCATATAACAGCTATAGTATGCATTGCAAGGTGAAATACAAAACTTCTACCTCTCTGAATGGCTAAAATGGGTTGTGTTTGAGATTAAAGAGATAATTTACGATCAGATAAGGCAAATCAGCAAGCCAAATATGACAGTAAGTTGGTATTAATATAAACTTTTCAAGATAAAATGCATAGGCACTTTAACTATGGAAGAAAATGAACATACTATCTAATTCAAAGATTAATTGTATCAATTGTATTCAAAAGTAAGTGAAACTCTAGAATAACTTGGATAAATTAAGGGAGTGCTCTAACTTGGACTGTAAAACTTTGTGAGGTTTCCAGAGGAGGATATCATTACAGCACACCATACTTTATCTCTGTCATCCACCTGTTCCAGCAACAAACTTGAAAGAGTCAGCAAATGGTGTAAGATGTACTTTCTTCCTCCACCTTTTGTCTATACTATTCTTATTAAGCTCTTCTGGAGGGCTACAAAATTTCTCATAAAAATGTTGACAGTAGCACACTACTTTTCTTCAATATTTTCCAATAAATGGGTAATCTTTTAAGGCTGAAACAGTGCACTGAAAGTTATTTTTAAGAACTCACCTTGACAATAAAAAGTTTAAAAGAGGGACATCAGTGAAAAACAGTAAAACTACTTTCTGTAGCACACAAATGAAACAAAAATCTCAAAGGCAGTATGACTGAAATGCTTGTGAAAATGTAACATTTAAAATAACATATATAAAGCACTTTCATTTGTAAAATTCCTTTCCTTTATTTGTGCCCTAGCAAAAATGTGTAGAAGTCTGGGGAAGATAGAAAACAGACAGCTTATCAGTAGAAATAACATGGTCCTTCAAAAAAACATGGGAAAGCAATCTGATCTTTGTAGACTTAAATGTTTCAGAAAAGTAAACTTCCGTGGANTAAATTTAATCCTGGTCTCTTCATATGCATTTGCTTTCATGACAAAGTTATCTTTTTGCTTACAATTCTTTTCTTTTTGCAGGTGCATGTCATAAATAGACCACAAACTCATTTTTTCCTAGTAGCGGTCAATCTGTTTTTTAATCTGCCTGTAGATTATGGGCAGCTCAAGTGCAGTTTCCATTCTGTGCAGGGAGCTGATGCTCATACAAGTGCTGGGCAAGTCAAATACCTCGCTGTGAATGGAACTGAGCAAAATGTGCCAGCATTAACTCATGTAACCTGCAACCCAGATTACAGGTTACAGTATAGGCACCTGCAAGCCTGCAACCCAGCCTCAACATAGAAGGACTCTGAGAGGAAACCTTTTTTCCCTTTGAGCCACTCCCATTGCTTCACTTCCTTAACCTCTTCAAGTCTGTAATGTGTCCTTTGGCACAAGATTTCTGCGTGAGATTTGTAACGTCTACTCTGAATTTCATCTGCTTTTCTATATATCAGAGGTCACTCTTTTTCACCAAGCTACCTATATATATGAAACGCAATACCTTATATTTTGTTAAATTGTTTCTTCCAGAAAGTTGTATTGTCTGGGCTGGTACAGTTTGATCTTCTGTTAAGTTACCTTCATTATTAAAACTATGTGCCTAAATTGCCATTCAAATTTGTCTATCTCTTATTGATTTTTCTTCTTTTCTCTTTAGATAAATGTCCAGCATTTTCTGTCCCTTTGAGGTATTTATACACTTCAATAATTTTCTTTTTCAATCTTCTTTTTGATAAACTAAGCAGATTGAGCTCTTAAAGTCTCTTACTGTAAGAAAATTTCTCTAACTCTCAGATTATGGTTTAGTGGCTTTGCTCGGTATCTTTCCTAATGCTTTAATGTCATTTTAAAACTTGGACATGGAATTTGATATAATGTCCCAGAACTGATCTCATTAAAATCATATAAACTAATAAGTGATCTTAATGCTCCTACTTACTCTTTCATTCTCTTCACACCAATGGATAACACAGTAGTGCAGTGAGAACTTTACCACAATAATTCTGAGTTGTTCAACATGAATTCTTAACCTTTTTTCAGACTCACTGCTGTCTCCAGCTCTGCCCACATTCTCTTAATATCCTTTCTCTGATTGTTTTAAACTGTTCTACTTAAATAGACTGAACTTAAGAAACTGGGTTACTTTCTTGCCCTCATCAATATTTATACATCTGTCCATTTTTTGCAATTCTTCATTTTAATGTATCAATGATTTTGTATTTTCTTTCCAGATCACAGATGGCAGTGCTGAACAGCATTCTTACTACAACTCCCTGCAGTACCTCTTTGTCTAGAATTTAGCACATGAGTTCTGATACAGTGAAAATGCATCTTGGCTGTTCCAGGCTGCTTCTTATTTTCTAAGATTTATATCCCACTGTAAATGTCCTCAGTTTGACCTAACCATTTCTGACTTAAATATGACTTTTGGTAGGTCATGCACTGTCACAGACCTGTGATTCAGGATATTTGCGTATCTCAGTTCATGAAATTCCAACTTGACAAGTCTCCACGGCATAATGCAAAGCTCATCTCTCTTCAGATTTTAGGTGAACACTGATTTAACAGACAGAATAGACCAAAGACAGGAGTAATAGTTCTGGTGATTCCAATTTTCTGTTCATGCCTGCTTTTGTACAACAGCTTATTTGGAACAAAAATTCCTACCCTAACTTTTGATGGTGTAAATTCAGCTGGTCACAAATGATTATTCAAATTCATTGTTTGACAATATTTTTATTTTTTTCTTTAGTTTTGTCCACTACTTTAGTTAGCAAATGTCTTTTTAATTGTTTGGCAAGACTTAAGTTACATTGTAAAGATGTTCAGGACATATTCAGGAAAGTAAATTAAAGTACTGCTTTAAGTCTCAAATTTGAAGATGGTTTAAACTCTTATAATCATTAGTAATATTCAGTAATATCTCACAAGAATAACACAGAATCACTACGAGGGCTAGCATTCCTGTTGGTAACTTTTCCTGGTAAAATATTAATAGACCAGAAGTCTGGGAGGTTATAATCTCTCTCCAATAAAAGACTTCAGCAATAGAAAGCCTTCATTGCTTCTGTCTGTGAACAAAAATGTACAGCTTTCCTTCTCAGTAACTTTAAGTTGTATAATCACTTTATGCTAACCACAAGTCTGTTGTATCTCACTTCTGAATGCACCACAGTATAAAAGTTTTGCTGATACGAAATTCTTGTAATTCTGCCTTTTACAAAATTCATGCACAAATTATTTTTTAAAAATTCAATAGGTCAGAGTAAATTCCCCCTAGAGGTGCACAAAGTCATTCCTGGAATTATGTAACAGTTGTGTACTGACGAGGAAGCTATGTGCATTAACACTAAAAGGAGCTAAATTCATGAAAAGAGTGTAACTTTCTCTAATCACTTAGCCAGTGGCTTATTTTTCCGAGGCAATGTACAATAAAACTGAAGAATCCTTACCATGCAGAACTAATATTTATGTTAATTCACAAACAGGTAACCCATACTTTGCAAGGCAGGCCTTCCTAAAATCCACTGCCTCACTCAGGTCTTACTGTATTACCAAGTCTTTCCCTTTTTTAACTTTTTAATCAAAGAGTATTCCACAATTCTGCTCGGATAGATGAAATTATTATTTGTCCAACAGTATTCTTGAAATACAGGGTTTTGCTTAAAGTTAATTTGAAAGCTGGCTCAACAAGCTTTTACTCAGCAGCACACCAAGCTGAGAAAGAAGGAAAACATTCCTCAAAGAAATACTTAGTTACCAATTACAGCTGATTTCTAAAATAAAATTTGCTTATACAAAATGTATTAGTTATGCTGAACATATTATTTTCAGAATGTGATGGTTTTGGCTGGGATAGGGTTTTCTTCATTGTAGCTGGTATGGGGCCGTGTTTTGGATTTGTGATCAAAACAGTGTTGATATTACAGTGCACAAGAAGTTGGGAGGGGACACAGCTGGGACAGCTGACCCCAACTGACCACAGGGATATCCCACACCACATGAGGTCATGCTCAGCATATAAAGCTGTGGGAAAAAGAAGGAAGGGGCTGACCTTCAGAGTTATGACATTTGTCTTCCCAAGTAACCATTATGCATGATGGAGCCCTGCTTTCCTGGAGATGGCTGAACACCTGCCTGCCAACGGGAAATCATTAATGAATTGCTTGTTTTGCTTTGTTTGCATGCATGGCTTTTGCTTACTTATTAGACTACATTTATCTCAAGCCACTAGTTTTCTTACTTTTGCGCTTCCAAGTCTCTCCCCCATCCCACAAGGAGCACTGAGTGAGAAGCTGTATGGGGCTTATGGCTGGCTAGCATTAAACCATGACACAGAAGCAGGCAATAAAATTATTCAAGATATTCTGAGATTTTTAACGGACTAATGAAAGAAAATATTACTGATGTTATCATACAAAAGGGTAAACGACATTTTGAGAAAATCCATAGTCACAGCAACTACTATTTTTCCTGTTCAGCGTTACTTGCCCTAATTTTGAAGTAATCTATTCCATGACAAGATGGCTAATCAACAAATACAACAAATACAAGTACAACAAAGAAAGATTTAGAAAAAGTTCATAGAATTGAAAAAAGGGCAAACAAACATTCAGAGACAGTGATCCATACTTAAGCTAACAATGGGCTTTTTTATATTTCTGTTCTGGATAATCTATTTAAATCCAGAATAAAAATATGTGAGATATATATTTTGCAGGGTAGGAATTCTATATATCCTAGAGAATAGTAATGTAACGTCTGGAATATTGTGTCCAGTTCTGGGCCCCTCAGTTCAAGAAGGACAGGGAACTGCTGGAGAGAGTCCAGCACAGAGCCACAAAGATGATGAAGGGAATGGAGCATCTCCCTTATGAGGAAAGGCTGAGGGAGCTGGGTCTCTTTAGCTTGGAAAAGAGGAGACTGAGGGGTGACCTAGTGAATGTTTATAAATATGTGAAGGGTGAGTGTCAGGAGGATGGAGCCAGGCTCTTCTCTGTGACATCCAGTGATAGGACAAGGGGCAATGGGTTCAAGCTGGAACATAGGAGGTTCCACTTGAATATGAGAAAAAACTTCTTTACAGTGAGGGTGACAGAGCACTGGAACAGGCTGCCCAGAGAGGTTGTGGAGTCTCCTTCTCTGGAGACATTCAAAGCCCGCCTGGATGCGTTCCTGTGTGATCTGATCTAGGTGTTCCTGCTCCGGCAGGGGGATTGGACTAGATGATCTTTCGAGGTCCCTTCCAATCCCTAACATTCTGTGATTCTGTGATTTTTCTATAAGAGCATAAGAAAGAAAGCTAAGTCTTATATTTATACATGTGTATACACAGCAACTTGATTCTCTTGCCTTGCTGTCATAGTTCAAACCCAGCCAGTAGCCAAACACCACACAGCCACTTGCCCACCCTCTCCTGTCCCAGGGAACGGGGGAGAGAATTGCAGGAGTAAAGGTAAGGAGACTTGTGGGTTGAGATAAGAACTTAAAAAATTAAATAAAATTAAATTTAAAATTATGATGATGCTGATGATAGAACATACAAACAAGTGATAAACAGAGCAACTGCTCACCACCTGCTGACCAAGGCCCAGCCTGTTCCTGGCTAGCAAACCTGGAGGAGAGAAAATCCTGAAATCGCAATTCCAGAAGAGAAAGACATCTTCCCAGCCAACCCTCATCTACATACTGAGCATGATGTTGTGTGATGTGGAATATCCCATTGACTGATTTGGATCCATTGCTCTGGCTATGCTCCTTCCCAGCTTCTTGTGCACCTGTTGAGAAGTCCTTGATTTCTTATCAACAACTGAAAACATCAGTATATTATCAACATTTTTCTCATACCAAATCCCATACCAAATCCAAAACACAGCATTATTCTAGTTACTAAGATGAAAGTTATCTCTAACCCAGCTGAAACCAGAACACTTGCAAATGTTTAAATGCAGCAAAGTGTAATTGTATTCTAATATTTTATTTGCTCTATAACCACATATGAAGTTTTATGGAAATATGAGTTGCAATAATGTGACAAGTCAGATACATTCAGAATGGTTGATAATTAATATCATGTTAGAGGCCAATGGGATAATTTCAAAATTGAACTAGAAAAATAATATGCTATGTACTTAATTTCCCAGAAAGGGAAATATATTCTCCAGCTATGGGAAGAAATAAAGAAGTAGATTAGCTACTGAAGGAGACTAAAGAGACATTTTTAGTGAAAGATAATACTGAAAGAGGTACTGAAATATTCAGAACAATTTATAAATATCCAACAATTTAGAAATGTATAAACAATCTAGAAATATGGAAATCAACTTACACAGAGAATAGAATAAACACTAGATAAGCATATAAGCAGAAAGATTACTTTTTTAAACTCTCTGATTTCAGTTAATATTACAATTAAAATACGTAATTGCCAGATTTAGTTAAAATATGAGTAAACCACAGCATTCTAGAGGTTTTTATGTTCATATTCTGTGCATGTCTGTATTTGGTTTGTGTGGTGGGGTTTTGGTAGCAGGGGGAGGGGCTACAGGAATGGCTGCTGTAAGAAGCTGCTAGGACCTTCCCTGGCTCCAAGTCAGACCCACTTCTAGCCAAGACTGAGTCAGTCAGTGATGGTGGGAGCACTTCTGTGAATAACATACTTATGAGGTGAAAAAAAACCAAACAAAAAACCAACCTGCACTGAATCTGTAGCAGGGAGAGGAATGGGATGAGAGAGAAAAAACTCTGCAGACTTCCAGGTCAGTGCAGAAAGAGGGAGAAGGTGCTCCAGGTGCCAAAGCAGAGATTCCCCTGCAGCCCATGGCAAGGCAGCTGTGGCCCCGCAGCCATGGAGGGTAATGGGGAAGCAGATCCACTTGAAGCCCAGGGAGGACCCCACACTGGAGCAGGTGGCTGTGCCCAAAGGAGGCCATGACTCTGTGGGGGGACCCGCAATGAAGCAGTCTGTTCCTGAAGGACTGCACCCCATGGAAGGGACCAATGTTGGAGCATTAGTAAAGAACTGCAGCTTGTGGGAGACTCATGTCAAAAAAGTTCATGGAGGACTGTCTCTGACGGGAGGGACCCCACGTTGGAGCAGGGGAAGAGTGTGAGGTGCCCTCCCCCTGAGGAGGAAGGAGCAGCAGAGACAACGTGTGATGGACTGACCTCAAACCCCATTCCCCATCCCCAATTGGGAGTGAAGTTAAGCCTGGGAAGAAGAGAGGGCTGGGGGGAAAGTGTTTTGGGTTGGTTTTTTTTATGATTTGGGGTTTTTTCTCATTATCCTTCTCTGATTTGATCGGTGATAAATTAAATTCATTTTTTTTCCCCAAATCGAGTCTGTTTTGCCTGTGACCATAATTGGTGAGTGATCTCTCCCTGCCCTTGTCTCAATCCACACGGTTTTACCTGTTGTTCTTCCTGTTCTCCTCTACCTGCCACTGGAGGGGGAGGAGTGAGTGAGTGGCTGTGTGGTGCTCATACCAGCTGGGCCTAAAACATAGATTCACAGATTCATAGAATTGTTTACGTTGGAAAAGTCCTTTAAGATCATTGAGTCCAACCATTAAGCTAACACTGCCAAGTCCACCAATAAATCATGTCCTTAAGTGCCACGTCTACAAGTCTTTTAAATACCTCCAGGGCTGGTGATCCAACCACTTCCCTGGCCAACCTGTTCCAACATGTTCCAAATTTGTAATACTCAAGACTTAACATTAAATAAATTTTTATTTAAGATATTGAATCCAAATTTCAAATTTGAACACAGATTTTTTTAGTAGACCGTCTAAATGGAAGTTGCTATAAAACTGTAATTTTTCATGTCCTGAGTAACACAGCCTTGGGAAGAAAAAACCAACATTCCCAGTCTGTACTTAACATGGCATCTGCTTATAGACATAGCTCTATGGAACTTTTCCATTTTGGAACTCTATCCATTGTTAACAAGAAAAGTTAAGCACAGGTTTTTTAGGAGTTAGAAAATTCGTAAGAGTTTTATATTGTTCCCCATGTTTACTTCTAAACAAAGGCATATTTAAACACTTCTAAAGGAGTGTAATTGTCATTAGCAGGGGACAATGAGTGGATAAGTAAAAGAGATTCATGTTCTTCTGCAAAATATTTTTGACTAGAAGTCAGCAAAAAAAGGAAAAGCTCTTTATCTTTTGTGAGACTCCAAAAGCCATGAATGGTTGTAGTTGCACTGTTGTCACAATGTTATTTATAATTTTATTTATATATATATATACAAATATATATATATACTGACTGTGTTGTTTTTTCAATGTGTTGGCTAGCACTCATGTAAGAGTTCCACAGCAATAAAGACCTTTTTTTCAGTTCCACAATAGCTGCTTTGTAGTGTTGATACTCTTGTCTCGTGGCATGTGCAGAGCACGCTTTAGAATGTCAGTGAGAGTCCTGCATACATATGGAGAGGAGGCTATATGAGATGACATTTGCCATGTGGCCCTGAGATTAAAATTTTGCCCCAAGATAGTTCCTTCAGTAACTTGTGGGGTTTTTTTCCATGGCAGCAGTCACTTTTGTTTTAGCAGAAAACAAAACTCTAAGACAATGCTAAAGAATACCATTTGCCAAGAGACTGTTTGATATGCTGTATTATGTTTAAATTTCAACATTAAATGTTGGCTGAACAAAAATTGACGGTAGTAGTACTATCCTCTGAAAGATCTTTACTACTTTTTTTTTTTTCTGATCTAGGCTTCTATTACACCACACCCAGTTAAACATACCAATCTTAGAGTAGACTCCAAATTATGATATTCCACATGCACAGTTACTTGTGTAGATGACATTATTTAACTCTGTTATAATGAGTTGATTACTGTTGACTGCCTCTCTTATTATTCTCGAGAAGTCCTGAGGAAGAGGTAACAACAACCTATAATGATGAAGCTTAGCAAAATAAAATTTGCATATAAAATGACAGATATAAAAAGAACTTACCATTTCAATTTCTTTGCTACAGCTATTTCTGAAGCATAAACAAGCTTGAAAGGCAATCTTAGCTTTCCTATTTTTTTGTTTGTACAAGAATGAACTAAGCGATTGACTGCATAAAATTCAAGTTTCTCTAACAAAATGTTTTGTTCTGCTTTTGTTTGTTTGTTCTTCTTTGCTGTTAGCCTGGTAGCCACAAAGGAAACAGACAGCGCAAGATCTCGTAGCATGCCAATGTCGCCATCTGATTTCCTGGATAAGCTAATGGGTAGGATGTCAGGCTACGATGCAAGGATCAGACCAAATTTCAAAGGTAATTTCAAACCTAAACTTTCAGATGTTCAGTATCTCAGTATTTTTCTTACACAAATGCAGTTTCTGGAAGAAATATGAAAAAATACTGAAAGAAAGAAGTGCCTTCTTTTGCCTTTCTTTGCGATGACAATTCATTTCAGTAGTAATATAGCTTATGACTAGATTTGAATTGTCTAGTAGGGTGTTACTTTGTTTTTTTCTTTCCTGAAATGTTTGTTAATGGATTCAAATTCCCACCTTGGACTACCATAGCCTGAAGCACTCCAGAAAGCAAGTTCTGTGAAAGAAAGGCCAAATCCTCATACCTGCCTGATCCTAACTAAGAGTATGTTAATGATACGACCATCAGTCTCAAGAGAGCTCATCTCAGTTACCCAAGCCATCATCTAATTAGATTCATCACTCCTGACCCCCACTTATGCTTTGAAATGGCAAAAGGGACCATCTGTCATTTTGTTCCTCTCCCTGTTCTTAGTTCTCTGCTGATACTGCAGGTTCTCAACACCTGGAATTGTCTCTTTGTGTGTGCCTTTTATGCACTTATCAAAAAGGAGATTCAAACAAGACAAAGGAGATTAAAAGAAGATTGGAAATCCAAAGTTATCAACTGCAATGATTTCCTCTTCTGAGTGTCTTAGGGCAAACCATATCATGCGGGCTCAGGCATGCTACAGTAGAGTATTTAGTAAAGGATTATACAAACTATATTATTATACAAATATACAAACAAAAACCACCCATTCTAACTTTTGCAGTCTGGGAGGTTTAGGTAAATTTTACAGAATCACAGAATGT
>VZTO01005432.1:0-25256 GCA_013400615.1 Syrrhaptes paradoxus | reverse complement strand
CATCAGTTATGACTCGGATCTAAATATTTATATGTTCTCTCTGGTTTGCACACAATAAATCACAGCTCAAGAAGATTTTATACAAGACCCCATTCACAAAAGCACGTCTAACCAGGGAGTAGTGATTGTGCATTTATCTCATTAGAAAAGAAACATTTGCAGCAGTGATTGTAAAAACAATAAATATACACAAAAATACCTAAGGGGAAGAAAGGCGCAATATAAAACCACTATTAGCACAGATATGAAGACCAGGCAGGTTAACCTCTCTAAATGATTTACTAAGCTACACATCCACACTGCAACGCTAACGTAACAAAACAAAACCAAAAAGAGGAAATGAAGCAACATCCCAAACTTACACAGGCCGCACTAGTTTTACTTTCATTAAAAAACAATCCAGCCACCAGCCAGGAAACCCGAAATTAATTACCTCTTTACCTTTACCCTGAGCTGGCCGCCAACGATGCAGGTGAAGCACAGCCAGCTCCACACACCCGCTGCCCGGGGTCCCGCAGCGCTCCCGCGGCGCCGGCGGCAGTTCGGGGACCGGGCAGCCCCGCTGCCCCCCCGGCTCCTCATCCCGGGCCGCGAACCGCCCTCTTTAACGAGTCCCAGTGTCCCTGGTTAAAATGCAGCCGTCCGACGCCTCCTATTGCCCGCTGAGCTGGAAGCACCAAGGCGGCCACCCCCCGCCCTGCCTCTCTGAAGGGTTTTCGTTCCTGAAAGCATTTTGGCACCGACACAGCCAAGGCTGCTTTCGGGGACAGGCCCAGCCGCCTGCACGCAACATGTCCGCAGCGGGAAGAGCCCAAACGCACGGAAAACAAAACCGATCCCGACGCGCAGGCGAGGAGGGGCCGGGGAATGGCTCTGAGGGAGCTCCCGCTTCACCGCGCCTCGCCCTTCTCCCTCCAACTCACACACCGCCCCCGCCGCGCCTCAGCCCCGCGCCTCCCTGCCCAGCCGGGGGCAGGCCCAGCGCCGGGCCGGGGCCGCCTCAGGGCCCGCCCGCACTCCCCGCCCCGTCCTTACCTTCCCGGGCCACAGCCCGCCGCCTCAGAGACCCTCCGGAGGCAGGACCGCGGCCGGCATCGCCCAACGGCGACTCTGTGCCCATGGCAACGCAGCGGGGGGTGGGGGAGCCACAGGCGGAGGGGGGGCCGGGGTGGGAGAAGGGGAGACGAATCGAAACCGGACCCTTGGAGCGCGAGGCGGGCAGGCCGCGCCGGGATCCGCCGCAGGGCCAAGCCGTGAATAACACTGCGGCGGGCGAAGAACAAGGCAGTTCCCGCCCCGGGACTCGGGGATCCCGGCCGCCCTCCCGCCGGCATCGGGACGCGGGGAAGCGGCGCCGAGTGCCCGCGCCGGCAGCAGGAGGAGGAGAAGGGAAAGGCAGGCGGCGGGCGGGAGCCGGAGGGAGCCCGGCGCCTAACAGAGAAGGCGGGCGCGGACCAGAGGCATCGCTTCGCGCACCACCACCCCCTGCCGCGCCGGGAGGGGGCCGGTCCCACCGGCGCAAGGGGTGGTGGCGGCGGCGGGGTTGGGTCCCTCCGCCGCGTGCTGGGGACGGCGCCCCGCCCCGCCCAGGGGTCCCACCCCCTCCGGCTGCCCGCCAGCCAGGAGGGCAGCGGCCGAGTGCCCGGCCGGCGCCCCGGCGGGGTGGGGTGGGCTGGGCTGAGCCGGTTGCTCCCGCCGGTCGCTTTCCCTTCCCTTTCCTGGGCCGGCCCCTCCCCCCCGGCCCATTGATTTCCAGGCAGGGAGACGCACGCGGCGCTGCTGGGCTTTGCCAGGCCGTCGCCAGGCCCGACCCTTCTCCCCAGCCCCATTACCTGGCTCGGCCCCGCTTGACTCGGCGCTGCCGGGTCCCCCTCGCCGCAGCCCCCGCCTCAGCCCGGCCCGCTCCGCCTACTGTTACGGCCCGTCGGGGAACAATGACGTCCCTCCGCCGGCCTCTTGCATCCGGGGCCCGGCGCCGGCCGGGCAAGCGGGCGGGGGGAGGAAAGGAGGCGGCGGCGGCGGCGGCGGGGGGGAGAAGCGAGCTCCTCCGGGTCACACGGGGACCAGCACCGCCCCTGTGCCGCTGCCGGGAGCCGCTAGAGGGGGCTCGGCGACCCCCGGTTAGGGCGAGGGGCTGAGGCTGGCGCGACGAGGGGGCTCCCGCAGGGCTGAGGGGGCAGTGTGGGCCTGGGGGCCCCGCCGGGCGCTTGGCGGGCGATGTGGGCAGCTACAGTCCCGCGCAGGGGTGAGGGCTCTGTGAGGAGACGCCTCAGCTCCCCACCCCTCGGTACGAGCCCCTGCCTCAGCCGTAGCCTTCCCGCTCAGGAGGGCGTTCAGGGCCGTATTTATCCCTTTCGGATTTATTCCTCAAGTTAATATTTTATCGCTCTGCGCTCAAAGAGCGGCCACAGACGGTGGCCTGGCCTGCAGAACTGCCCCCTGGAAGGCGGGCAGGCCCCGCCGGCCGGAGCGAAGGCTCTGACCCCAGCGCCCGGTATGTGGCGGGGCATGTTCCCGCCGAGGGCCGAGATCCCCCGCTTCCCGCAGCCCGCCATCGAGTTTCCTGAGGAGAGCCCGGAGCCGCGCTTTGACGGTGAGCGAGGTGCGGGGCCCGCGGGGGCAGCCCTGTCCTCTGTGGGTGGTGTGGGGGAGCAGGGAGGTGTCCCCCCTTCCCGCCGGTGACGGCGGGTCCCCGGTTCCCTCGGCTGGCAGGGCGGGAAGGAGGCAGGACCGCCGCCATCCGCTTTCCTTCCCCGTCGCCCTGAGGTAGCGGCAGCGCGCGGGGTGATGCAAGAGCGGGAGGCCCGTGGCGGCGCGGGCGCTGTTGGAGCTTCCCCTCAGGGAGAGCCTCGGCCCCTCCGGTTAGCGTCTTTTTTACGTGCACTTGTAAAAATTAATTAGGTTCCTAGTTAGTGTCTTAAGTGTCTCGCTCAGAGGCAGCTCGTGTGGTGGCTTTTTGTGAGCCCGGGTTGTGCTGAGGCTGTGTGGGTTCGTGCGTGGTTTTGATGTTTTGGTAAATAGACATATTCCGAGACCTGAAGTCACTCCTCTGCCTGTCCTTTTCCAGAATCGGATGTGCCGGCGGAGCTGCGAGTTGCGAACGGGTCACAAAAGTTTGTGAATTTCACTTCGACCATCCAAAATCAGCTGCTGCTTGTGTCGCTGCTGGAGCACCTCTGCCACATGTACACACACAACCCCGTGCACTCCAGGTGTCTGTTCCGAAGTCAGTAACAGTACTAATTTCCTGACTAAATTTTAAACTGCCTTACTGCAATACATACCAGATTCTTCTGTGCAAATTATGGTGTAATATCAGTACAAGGCTGTGGGTCTTATTGCATTGGGACAAGAGTAATTCTGAGAAGAGGATGAATACCCTAATCAGATTAATTTGGAATAAGGACCTGTGTTATCTTTGAAAACAGTAACAGTATCTTGTTGAAGATGCAAGGATCAGACAGTTCTGTTCTAGTTAAATCATGAGTTGCATCATGACAAGGGTAGTGGGCTAAATTATCTGTTAAATCTAATCTGAAAACACAAAGAGAACAGAAATTTAAAAAAAAACACTGATCAAGAAATAGCTGTAGCATAGTCTTCACTAAATCTTTCAAACTTACGGTCTGTAAAAACCAGAGTAAATACTTTTCCCAAGCCTTTATTTTCCCACTGAGTCTTTTGATAGAGTTCAAGGAGCTTGCATTTCTAGGTGTGAAGTGTTCATTTTGAAATCTGTCTTTTTGCTATGTACCTTAGGTATTTTATTAATTTAAGCATATACTTAATGCATTTGAGAGTCAGTCTCTCCTTGCTACACATGGTAATAGGAAATAATATATTGCTTGTATATCAAATTGAAGCCGTTTTTAGCATCTAGTAACAACAGTGCTGACAACTGACTTTTTTTGTTCTTGAAGTCTGTTGTGTAGATGTTTGGCCCTTGGGCTTACTATTATCTCTATCAAAACCAAAAGTATCAAGGAAAAAAAAAACAACTTAATTTCCTCCTTTTGGGAGATGAACAAAAAACCTCAACCTGGGCATCTTCCAGAGTATGGCTTCCCAGTGTACTTCTATGGAAAATGATATTCCTCCATTGGTATAGTTTAAACCAGTTTCCCAAGTGGAATAAACCTGATAAATAAAAGAAATACGTATTGCAGAAGTCATTTGTTTTGTGGTTTTGGCTGGTATATTCATGTTGGCAAGGGTGGGGTTTTCCTGCCTTTCTGGTGTGTGTAACTGTGTCCTTAAGGCTGCTATAGCAAAATTCCTGATTTCTTACAGGTTCATTGTCAATAAATTTTATCCCCTTTAAAAGATAAAGTAATGGGCTGATTTTTGAAATACTGGTACCAAAGAAAAATATTTTTAAAAACCTCTTACAAGCAAGCTTGTTTTAAGTATTTGCTAGTTGTTTTAATCCAGGTGAGAAAGATGTGGTGCTTGGGGGGCGGGAGGCAGTGACTTCATTCTTTGCTATGAGCATGTGCACAGTTGTGCGAGTTTGTATGTGAACTGGAAAATGTTGGCCTTACTGCTTTTTATCATAAACATGTCCTCATAATTGTGAACATGCTTTGAATTTTTCTTTTCACTGATCATAATTAGTCCAAAGGTAACAAGCAAGTGAATAAGTGGATGCTTGTATACTTCATCTGCTGAGATAGGGGAGAAGAGGAGATGCAGTTGTGACCATGAAGGGCGTGGTGAATGACTCTTATGCAAAGGGATTCCCACAGAGCAGCTCTAGTTTGGATTTAATTAGTTTTTATTACTACGAGTATGAGAATCTGCATTAGAGTAGGAGTGACTGTTCAGTTTTTCAGGTGCACTGTCTTTCAAATAAAGTTTCTCATTTAAAAAACCCAACTGTTTACATGGTCTTATTGGCAGGCTTTATTTAATGTGACCTTTCTGTTCCCTTGTACAGTACTTCGCCAGGCTTTCACGAGAACAGGGTTGCTCTCCCCTTTTGCCTTCTGTGATGAATTTAGTACTGTAAGACTGCAGCATAATAGAGCCATTACTGAACTAATGAAAGCAGCTAATCGACAAATACTTAATGGGGTAAGCTTTGTTAAATTTCTTTGGCAACCTTTGTGTTAAGGAATTAACATATCATTGCATCCGAAGAAGCTTTTGTTTGGGGGTTCTTTTAATGTTGGATTAGGATTAAAAAATAATTGTACAAAATGGTATTCGTGTTCTACTTTAGCTGTTTGGGATGTCATGTTCTGGTTCTATAGGTACAAACCAAAGCTTTTGAAGGCAGCAAAATTTTCCTTCTTTATTAAATAATAATAATAAAAAAATCTTTATTCAGGTAAGGTGTTTTAAGTATTGCTATAGCTTTTTTCGACAATGGGCAGTCATCCATTTTAAATTTTTAACTGTTCCAGTTGATTATGTCAACACTCTTGTATTTATCTTAGTCAGGGGCCTAATTTGTGTACTGCTTAATATGCTTCAGGCTGAACCAGGCCAGTTTGCTTATCTTGCTGCTTGAAGTAAGCTAGTTAATTTTGTCTTAAGCACATTTTAGAGCCCTCATTTTATCCTGTTTGCCAGCAGAACTCTACAAGGGCAGTAATCTCTCCAGCACAGAGATGTTAGCAGATTACTGGTGGGATAATAATACTTTAATTTGGTGAAGCTCTCTGCGGAATGAATGTCTATCAGTAATCTAATTTGCTTCTAAGAACATAGTTTCTGTTTTGGTTAAGCTGTCTGTGCCAATGGCATGGTGGACTTTTTATTCTCTTTTTTTTATGTTGCATTTTGTTGCTTCATAGGAACTTGATAACGGAGATTCTCACACAGTTGGGTATGTATTCAAAGCATTTTTAAATATTAAACTTCCCTCCCTCCCTAAAGTTTCATATTCCACTCTGAATTTAATTAATAGTGAATTTCATATTTTGGCTCTGTAACATAGAAAAAAAGTGAAAATTTCTCCAAACTCTCAAAACGATCTGGTGAAAATTCCTTCTTCAGTACAACTCTCACGGTTAGTGCCATCATTCAGGAAAACAAGATTTATCAGGCGTAAAACTTAAATAAATTATCTTAATACTTCTGTTAACACGGAGTGTGGATTTGTAGCATGTGCACATGCCGGTTGCAGTCTGTGGGTTTTCAGTATTCACTCTGGTAATGTCAAAGTATTTTCTTATTTTCATAATGTAAATAGTATTTCTAGATTGTGTACACTTGTAACCTATATACTAACCTTACTCATAAATTGTGATTTTGTTTAATGCAGTTTAATGTAATTTAGTTTAATCCCTTTTAATTAGGGAAAAAGAAGTTCTATTTGAAGCACAGACTTCACAATACTTGAATGAATTTGATGAGGTTGCAAGGCTAGGAAAAGGAGGATATGGTAAAGTATACAAGGTATTCTTTACCTTCCATTTATAACTGATCAATTTATATCTAGTTTTGCTTTGAAATTTAGCATTACTGTGTGTTTTGGCTGTTTTGTTTATTTTTCTAATGGAAAACCAAAAATACTAATTTTTCAATAGAACAGGTGAATATGTGCACGTGTGAAGGATGTTGACATTTCATTTCAAAAGATGCTCAGTTTTGGTTTCTATTCTCTGTTTGTTGGAAGCAGGATATATCAGATGTTTTACTTTGTTTATTTTGACCCTTTTAAAGTGAATGAACACTCCTTATTTCTCATGTGAAATATTGTCATATACTGACTTAAAAGAGCTACAGGAAGTTATTAGTCTGCACACCTCAATGTTCCAGTTGTGGCTGCTTGAAAGAAATCAGCCTTAATATGACTGTAAAGTATCCAACGCAGTGTTGAATTGTATTAAGTACTTGAAGCATATGGGCAGCCTAAGGTTCCCCACCTGGTACGTGCCATATATAAATGACAGTTGTATTGTGAACCTGTTTAAGCAGTTACCAGGACCTATCAGCATTTTTTTTATTGATAGAAAGATAGCTATGTATTTCACAAAGATTGGATTAGATGTTTGTGGTGCTGAAAGATGGTAAAAGTAGAGTATCCTTAGACAGCTGGGCCCTAATCCCAGTTTCATTCTCTGGTATGGGTGAAAGATTATCTGAATGGAGTGCAGAAATTAATTTTTAGAAAATAGTTGGTTCTAGAGGATTTAATAATTCATTAATCCAAACACTTTAACGTCTCTTGTCCTATTGCAATTGTTTTCAGGTCAGAAACAAGTTAGATGGTCAGTTCTATGCTATTAAAAAAATTAACATTAAGAAGGCTACAAGAGGAGATTGCATGAAGGTATTCTTTTTCATATATTTCATCTCTGCTTTAACTCCCTGTCTGCTCTAGCTGATTCTGATTTAATTTAGTAATGCAGTTAATGTTTTCCAAAACGTCAAAAGCATTAATAATGTTTTTTACGCATTCTGAGTTTCTAAAGATTGGACCCTATCAATATCTATTAGAAAAAAAGTAAATGAGAGAGATTTAAGTCCATTAAAAGAAGCATATTATTAACTTTAGTTTGATCATCTCTGCAACTATAAAATCATTATTTGTTTTAAAGCTTCCAGATTTTCTCCATTATTGTGATAATTTTATGTGTTCTTTCTCTCTCAGAAACTGTTATTTTTTGTTATCTTCTGAGTTTACTAAGCACTCAGAATAAAGGTCCGTCCTACTGTTTCTTTATGGCCTTTTTAGGTGCTACGGGAAGTTAAAGTTCTGGCTGGGCTGCAGCATCCTAATATTGTCGGCTATCACACTGCTTGGATGGAATATGTTCAAACAGTGCGCCCAAAAGGAAAGTACATCATATTGTGTCATTCTTGCTTGCATCCTGCTTACAACCTCTGTATTGTTATTTGCAGGAGAGTATTACTTCTCTGATAAACAAACAAAAAAAGCAAGCTACAGGTGACCACCAGGTCTTCATGTGCCTCTGTGCACTTCAGTCTCTTGCCTAATTTTTCTGTTATTTAATGATGATTAGCTTCACTTCTGGTAATAAATGAAGAGGATTTTAAAGTTGTGTGGAGTTCAGTGGAATGCAATGAAAACCTTTTAACACAAAAAGTAGTGAGTTGGCAAGGAGAAGTATGAATACTGGGTTTAATGATGTTCAGATACTGGGGTAAAGGTCATGAACAGGAGAAAAAAACAACACAAATTTGCTACCATGTTTTGAAATCTCAGAGCTGCAGTAAAACTAGGATAAATTTCCCACTGTGCTTCTCTTCCTTTTTGGAAAGGAGTTTAGAAAAACTGTGAGAGAAACTGGAAATAAATACTTTAATGGCGGAAGAAAAAAAATTCTCTATTATTTTGCTTTCCATAGGAGAGTTTTTAAATTCAATGAATTGTGTTTCGTAGTTCTGCGGTGACAGAACAATCTGTTTTTTTGGGTATCAGCTACTGTCTGTAACTGTTGAGAATTTGTATAAAGTGAATATAAAAGTAGACCTCCTTCCCTGTCCCCTTGTTTTCTCCAGTTTCTCTGTTTTCTTGTCTTCCCACACTTTGTCCTTTTGTCTCTTTGTAACTCTAATCTCTTGGTCCCTTTCTTTCTTTTCCTTTTTCCAGAATGCATTTAGCAGTTAAATCTTTTGATCCTCTCTTAGCGGGAGGTTTGCCTATGCTCTGTATTACTTTATTGCTTTCCAAGTCAGTAACTTGACGCCCAGTGAGCTGAGCACAAAAGAAAATGCATAGGAAGTTGATAGTATAGTAAAACAGACAAGACTTTTTAACTGATGATACTGAGAATCTTGAAGGACGCAACTTTCTGGTGCTAGAAGTATTTAAGTATTTAATGGTGATAATGTAAGTACATAACTAGATTTATAGGTAGGTCCTGTGGTAAAACTTAATGGTTTTTCTTGGCTTAAAAGATTGGTGTTTCCTGTTTGCATCTGTGTGCTAAAACAAACTGCTTTTTTTCGCATAAATATACAATTTTAATGAAAATTATTTCTGAAATATCAAGTGTCTTCAAAAGAGCAGCAGAGTGATGGAAAGAATGGTGCCTTGTGGAATTGCTCTTTCAGCTGTGTATTACCATATACATTATAAGCTCTAATTTGTAACAAGCTAACTTCTTAAAGGTGCTTTGTTTTGTAACATACCATGTTTATCTTTTGATCCAATAGATAAAAGAATAATGGAGTTGCAGCCATTAACCTTGGAGGAAGAAAGTGGCAAGTAAGTGTTATACATCTCAACTATAACATTTATTTGGCTTTAACATAAGGGTTTTTTTTAAAGTAACATTAAAAGAGTACAGAATTCAGCATATATTGCATATAAGTATATAAGTGCTTTTAACTTCCAAATTATAACAAAAAGAAAGTCAAATGTTTGTCATTGTTTCTCTTGTGATTGCATAAGCTGAAGAATATTTCTGGATACTTCTACCTTCTTTGGATCTCTCAGTTTCCAAGTGCCTGAATGTAGTACTGGGCTGCAAGTTTATTTTAAAAGTTCTGTGCCAATCAGCAACACTGATTAGTGCTGTGGAGTCTTATTGGCATGATGGGGCCTTCTGTTTAAGTGCTGATGTGCCCTTTCAATAAGGAGATAGTCCTGTGGGAAATACAGTGTAACTTCCTAAGTTTAAAGGAATGGAGATGCGTCATACTTCTGTACAGTGAATGCTGTGACCTAGGACTGTGTGTATCTGTGAGCTGTCTGGGTCAGCTATCGGGAATCCCTGCTGGGGGAACGTATTAAAAAGGCTGGAGCCTACACTGCTGGTTATATAATCCTGAAGTTTTATATGGGGAAGCAGCTGAACTCTTACTCTGGAATGCAATTTGCTATTGAAAAAAAATAAAGTTTTCAGAATGGTGTGTCAAAAATAGATGGTATAAAACTGTGTATGTATTTTGCTTTCTTTTCCTTTGTTGTTTTCAGTGATCGCTGTCATATTCAGAGTGTGGAAAGTAGTAGTTCAATTATCTTTGCTGACCTTACTTCACAAGAAAAGGAGTCCTGTGACAGTACCAGTCTTAGAAAACTGGATAGTGAATTAGTACAGAATATGGATTTAAGGAATGATTTTACAAACAGCAATAGTAAAGACTGCATAAAACCAAATAAATGTGACTTATCCATGGAATTACAGCAAGACTCTGTAAGTAGTGTTAGCAATAGCAGTAGATCAATTGATGTGAAAAATGATTCAGCACGGGGACTTCATTCTAATCTGGATCAAGATGCTAGCACTGGAAGTAAGTCCTGCACTGAAGAATGCTCCAAGAATGATGTAGCCCTCTGTGAAGAGTTTGAGGTACATACAGTTCTCTTTAAATATACTCAACTGCTGTCTAATTTAATGATGTTTGTAGAGTTTGATAGACAGAGGAATTGTTTATAATGATTAATTTTTAAAAAAATACTGTGATTAGAGCCAAAAATAGACATTTTTTACTTAAGTGGATAACACCATTACAAGGAAACCGACCAGAGGATCTGGCAAAACCCAGCATGCCAGGAAGATGCCATGTGTTAGTTATCTTGGGTCCTCTCAAAGTACCTACATGAATAAAAAGTACTACTCNCAAGATTTTAAAGGCGTTTGCTCAAGTTGTCCAGTTATCAAATAAATCAGTACATTGTCAGAAACTGAGTATGAAATTACATATTCATCTTAAATCATAAAATTCCATATCAAAAAGTTGATTTTTTTTGTTATTTTATATTAATTTAAACCATTTTCTTAAGCCAGAATGTACCTCTGTTCAGTATATCTAGATGCATTTAAACTCTAATGTGAATATTATGGTTTGTAGCTGGGTGTTAGCTTTTATCATATATTGATGGTTAAAATTTGAGGAACAGGCAAAAAAACCCACCCCAAAACTAGATAGCATTGTTGCATCTGCTTCTTGAATGTAGTAGATCAGTAATACTGTGTTTGATGTCGTTTTGGTATGTAACTTTTCATTTAAAAAACAAATTTTTGTTTTTATTAGTTTTAGATAAAATAACTAAGGAAATACTGTTCGTATTACAGTGGTAAAATCATGGACCATTATTTTTTCTGTTAGGTGGAGTATCATTTGATGCTTCATATACAAATGCAACTGTGTGAAATATCCTTGTGGGATTGGATTGTTGACCGTAATAAAAGATGCAACGAGACAACAGAGGAAGCTTGCAGTAAGATTCATCATTGTCTCAAAAATTTACTTATTCATTATAAAGCAGATATTTCTTTTTTTCCTAATTGGAAGTTCACTTGCCTGATTTTATGTTTTACTTCAGTGGCTTCTAATATGGATCTTCATTAGATTCTTTACTTACTTAATCAAACAATGACTGGTATTGAATCTTTGTATGATCCATGTTGGTAAAAGAGATTTAAGTTTTAGACAACTCTTCAAAAAAGAATGAATGCCTGAGGCATAGTTGCTACCTGGAGAGATCTGTGCCTGGGCAATACTACTTATTTGGAATACAGTTTTTTGACAGAGTCTGCTTTTTCTCCGAAAGCTGTTTAAATAATGGAAGTTTTGCTTTGGTAGTAGTCTTGCTACAAAACAGAGCACTTCACAGGCTAATTTATCCGCTTTGGAAGATATAAATACATCTTTCGTTACACACAGGTTACAACATATTTAAAAGCTTTTAAGTTTGTTCTCAGAATCAAAACTCCTATGCAGGCTAATTTGTCATCGCTCTAAAGAATTTAACGTTTACTTTGCTTAAGTGGTCAGAGTTCTCACGCCCTGATACCAAGCTGTCTTCAATAATTGTTGACATTTGGAAGAACAAGGCTAATGCTCTTAAAGCATTAGAGACATGTTCCTTTCTCTGGGGTGGTTGGATAGAGAAAAAAAGCATACGCTTAACACATTGTAAGACGTAAACTGTATGATTAATTTTTAATCTTAGTTTTAATCACTATTAAGATAAATCTGTTGTTCTTTTCAGTCATGGAGTAAGGTTTACCAGCTAAATATCAGCTGACTTCCAGTAATCTCTCCTGTAATCACAGTCTTTTTAGCTTTCATAAGCTAAAAGATTACATTCCTGGTCAGGAAATTACAGAATTACTGGGGCATTTGACCTTAAAAAATGCCCTTTTCACGCACTTTCACAGGCAACAGGAGAGGAAAGGTTAATGCTATCATAGGTTAGACATTAAGAAACAGAAGACCAAGCAGGAGTAAATGGTGAGTGTTCAAAGGGGCAACAGACAGGTTATATCTGTGTCATTAGTGTAGGAAGACAATGTAATTTAATAAAATAATAATGTGGGAAATGGTAAAAACAATGAGATGGTAAGTTTATTTAGGATAGCTACAGCCAGAAGAGATTTGGGAATTTCAGAAGGTAGCACAGCAGCAGGATTAGGATCTAAAAAGGAAGGGTGCAAATCAATACAGAAAACATGTCATTACATAAATTACTATGATCTGGAGTTGTATTTTTAATTCTAATTCAGCACTTATATGGAAGTAAAGAGTGTGTTGAATTCATAATCAAATAACTGTCTGATGGGGTTTGGAGGAATCTTCTCAGGCAGACATATGTTCATGTCCTGGAACTTTACTTCTTGGAATTTTGAGGTTAGTGACTTTTTGCTGTTTCAAAAATACTATAATTGGAGAAGCATGGGAAGTTCAATTTTTAAACTATGCTTATTCTGTTAAAAGTTTATTCCACATCATAAATAAACAGAATTCAACAAGACACCACCAAAAACTGAAATCAGTAAAATTAGCTGAAATAATTTAGATTTTAAATTATTTTAAGGTCCATACCATCTTGTGGATGTCCGTTGGACAATGAAAATTTTTCAAGAGTTATTAGAAGGAGTATGCTATATCCACAGCGTGGGAGTGATGCATCGAGACATTAAAGTAAGTTCATCAAATTATACTTGAGGTTAAAGACAACAAAGATAACTTACATTATAGGAGAATTAAAGCAACTTCATAGTTAAATTTGAGATGACCTGGGTTCTTAAGAATTAAGCAGTGTTACATATGAACTTCCTCTGCCCACAGGAAAACACAGTGGCAGGCTTACTGGCTCCTTTGATTATGTTACTCATAGACAAGGGAATTTTTGAACTGAAAATCCATAATCAAAAATAGAGGATGTGGAATCTGGTACTTGAACTGTGTCATTCTTTGAGATGTTGCAGGATGTCTGGTTCTAGAATAGCTTTGAAGTAATTACATTATTCAGTGCAACATTTAAAAAGTACTATAAAACCAGCAAAAGTTTTAAGAGTGAAAAAAACCCCAAAAAACAAAAACCGCTTAAGTTGCCTTTGCTTTCTTGTCTAGTCCTAATTTCTATTTAGTAGGAAAAAAAAAAAAATCTGTGCTAAGCAGTAGTGCTTTTGCTTCTCATCCAGACATACCTAAGCTCAAAAGCCTTGTGATACAGACTAAGGAAAACCAGTAATTTCATATTACCCTTTCTTTCATCTAGTGAGTACTTTTTTCCTAGATACAGTTCTCCTCCTTAGTGGTCCTAAAGCCAAAATACATGGATAAAACTCTTTCGGTTTTTCCATTCAGTGCTCTCAAGTCTTTCATCACTTTGTTTGTTTTCAGAGCAACTTCCCAGAACCAAGTAGCATGTTGCCGCTGTGCTTATCATATAGAAAAGTGTATTTTGTTTTACGTTATTTCTAGCTCACAGATGATGTTTAGTCCTTTCTGCTACATTAGTTGGTCTGATTTGCTGTCTGCTCTTGCCTGTTCCTGTCCATTACTGTTCTGCAAATTTCCCATATTCTGATGAAAACAAAAAGTACATTATCTTTCCACTAAATCTTTGTTGCTCCTGTTATGCTTTTCTTCCTTTTTTCTAGATCCTTCACATAGGGTCTTTCTGCCAAATGGTATTGCTAACACAGTGTGTTAAATTATTATCTTACACCTGTGAAACACTGGATTTCATAGACTTTGAAACAGCTAAAATTTAATAATTCTTAATGTATATTTTAGATTTTATTCTGTCTTGTTTTGTAGCCCAGAAATATCTTTCTACATGGATCAGATCATCATGTAAAAATAGGAGACTTTGGACTAGCCTGCAAAGACCTCCTTTGGGATGATGCAGACCAGTGGTTTAAGGCAGAAAGGATAAATGGTAAGAGAAAAAAGCTTAGTGTTAAATTCTTCAGTTAAATGGTAACAATGTAACACTAGCTAAGTCTAAGTTGTCTTTTTAAAGGACTGACACATACTTCAGGGGTGGGGACTTGCCTCTATGCCTCACCAGAACAACTGCAGGGATCTCACTATGATTTCAAGGTAGGGAGTATATTTTTTTTTTCTGTTAACACATGATGATAGATAATAAAACAAGCTTTTCAGTAGGTAAATATTTGGTAAATACATAAATATTCCCTCTACTGTTAACTCGTGATGTTTTTGTTGAACCATGAATTTCAACTTTGCCTTCTAGTTTGCTGCTAATGCAAAAATTGTGTTTCTAAGATCGTATTGAGGAATCTATATAGATTTGAATTGTGTTCCCTTAGTAGCATCATGATACTTTTCATATCATCACGAAATGCCATTGTCATGAAACTTTTTCATTTTGTGAATTTTTAATGAGAAAAATTAATCTAGTATGTAATTAAAAATAGCAGCTATCCCAGAACTTTTTCTTCACCCTGTTACCAGTCAGACATGTACAGCATGGGTGTTATCCTGCTAGAACTCTTCCAACCGTTTGGAACAGAAATGGAAAGAACGAAAGTTCTTACACAGCTAAGGAATGGCCAAATTCCTCAGACTTTCTGCAAAAAATGGCCTGTTCAAGCCAAGTATGTTAAACTCCTCACCAGTCAGAGATCTACAGAAAGACCAACTGCTGCTCAGCTTCGTGAAAGCGAACTATTTCATACCACAGAACATGTAAGTTATGCCAATAACCTCAACCTTTACAGGATAAAGAAATATAAAAAGAAAATGACCTTTGTTTCCCTGCCTGTATTATGGGTTTTTTTTGTTTTAACTTAAGAGGAGTGTGTGACTGAGACTCCTTTTTCTGGTTACAGTATTTGGCCCACTGTATTAATGGTTCTGGTGAAATGAAGTAAGTGGCCATTAAGTACAGATAACTTTATGAAACTGGGCAGTTGATTTACATACATATTTTACTGTCTTTGAAGCTATTCATCAGCTCTGCAGAATCTTTATAATTTTCCATTTCCTTGCCTGACTTTTTTTGTTTGTGGATTAAATTGTAGCATCAAATACACAGAATAGCTGTGATGCTGCAGAATGTCCCCGTAGTGGATTACGAACATGATTCAAATAAGTTAGTAAGGCTTTATCTGTGCCTGTCTATAAATGAAATAAATGGACTCTCATTTTCAGGTTATTTCTAACCTACAACAGAAGGTGAGACAGCAAGAGGAAGAAATAGAGAAACTGAGAGAGAGAATAAGACTGCTTTCTGAAGAACAAGATGAACATATGAGACTAGGTTCTCCTGTTTAAATACACAAAGAACTACTCTGTATTGTATGTTAAGTTATATAAAACATTTCTTTTTTATATTAAAAAAAAAAAGCAATGCATTTTGATTTTCCTGTCTGTTCTTTAAAGGTATTAATTTCTTTGTCTTAGTTCACAAGTCTGCACTCACGAGAAAGGACTCGGTGCACTTGGCCTCAGTACAGTTTAACTTGTGGAAATAAGGTTTTGGATTACAGGGAAAAATATAAGCAAAAATTAAAAGTGCAGCTTTTACTTACATAGGACTACGTTAGCTAGCTTCCACTCATTAAACAAGGGTGTTTATGTATCAGTTACAAAAAAGGAAGGTCACACACAAAAGGTAGCTGTAATGTTTTTATTGATTTTAGAATTCTGTCCAGCTGTAGCACCTGAATACATCTCGCAAAGGACTCAAACCGCTAGAGCAGGCAGGAGGTGGAGTAAGATTCAGATTACACAGAACACAGGTTTACTTTAGTAGCTTCATAACAGCACTGAAAGGTGCCAAGTTCTCACAGGACTTCATCCATTTTTGCACATTGGCTGGGGCAGCATTTGCACTCCCTGTCTGCTGGAGTGCGCACCACGCAACAATGTCTGCTACAGTGAGTTCGTTTCCCACCAACCACGATGTCTTGCCCAGGGCAGCATTCATAGAGCGCAAGACTGCTCCTTTTTCCTTACTGCTGCCTTCTTTTAGCTGGAAGATGGCTGTGTCAACCCAGCTGTCAATCAGAGTTGAAGTAACTGCATTGTACTTCTGGCCCAACAGGGAAAAGAGAAATCTAGCGATGTTCCCCTCTCCTTCAATAGGGCACATTGTTTGAATGCTAAACTTCATCTGGGGTTTTGGAACTGAAATTAAGAAAAGGAAAAAAGGTGAATACCACTGTGGTAGAGAAGTTAAAGTAATAGTAATTCTATGATGGATTGCATTTGTGATGGCAGCAACACTGTTAATGTCATTAACTTGATGAACAATTTTCAGTTTTCTTAGTCTAAATCTCCCACCTACTTTCTATTCTAGCAAACTTATTTGTAGAAACTGAAATACACTTCTATAAAAACATCCATGAGTACAACCAACCATGTAAGTGCCATGTATATTTTAATAGCAATAACCACAAACAAGAATCTTCCTCCTCTGTCCCCACCACTGTTCATTTCTACAAAAAGAGCAAAAACTTTATCTGTAGTATGTATGTATGTATGTATCCATCCTGTGTCAGCACAAAGACACCAAAGCATCTGTAGTCAAGGTTTTATAGCACAAGTTTCATTTTCTCACCTCTTATAAAATATTGGCCTACAAGATACGAGAACTTCATTCTTACCATCCTTCCAAATAAGAGTAAAGCCCAGCTGATATTCGTGACGTGGCTGCTTCTTAGTCTGCTCTCCAAAGCATTTCAAGAGGTTTTCTGGCACACTTCTCACTGATGAATGTGTGTGAACAGCTGATAATATTTTATAGCGTTCACAAAGCAGACGGTGTAGTACTAATAATGACAGCGGAGGTAGAGAAGGATTTGCATTGATTACAATATCTTTCAGGGCACCATAATCCTGAATGGAAAGTAAAACATGGAGCAGGTAAGACACATTCCAGATCCAGCTTTGAAATAGTGGCGTTCTCATCTGACACCAAAATGGACACAGCCATGCATGTCTATATCCAAAATTCTAATGATACTCAAATATATCAATTCAAGTTTGGACATTTCAAACTTGTTTAAACATTCTCCCTCCTCAACAGTAATATAATTCAAGAACCTGACTGAGATAAATTCTAGTGCAATCTGAAGCCAAAGTTAAATTTCCAGTTAGCAACAATCAAGAAACTGTCATAATTTCAAAACTAGCCCTTCTAGCTTGGACTTATATCTGAATGAGAATATATAGGATTTAGTACTGATAAATGTTTTTATCTATAATCTGCATGCCCCAAATTAAATGGCAGTTGTAGGTTATTTGTAAGGGTGTAAGATTTATGAATTCTTAGTGTCCCAGGTTTTAATGCCACCCTTTCAATCCAGAAAATCTGAGAGCAAAGAAAGTCTCAATGTATATGCTCAAGTAAATTTACCTTTCCAAGCATCAAATCTAAATCTGCTCCATTTTTCAAAGGAGAGCATTCATCAGTTTGAATGACATTAGTTACATCAAAGTCAGCATCTGGGGTTTGTATCATCTTTGAGAGACCATCGACGGCGCTCTTCAGTTCATACAAGCGTTTCAGAATCTCATCCTGGCGGGATTCAAGTGCTTGAAGTGATGGGTCCACCTCTTCCTATAGGAGACAAAAAAACAAGGTCACGTAAATGTTCACTCAGCTCAGTGTCAAAACAGTCCACAGCTCACTTGACAAAAATTTTTGAAAGACTTCAAACACATTCAAATAACTGGAACATCATGGAATGTCATGGTCTTACATCTTTGTGTCTTTTCTTTTGCTGTATGAATGTGGCAAGAGACGGGTTATTTAATCAACTCTCTGAAATCTTCTTGCTTTACACTTTTTTTTAAACCACTAGCTACAGCAAACTCCCTAACACTGTAAAAACCAGACAACCACAGAAACTAAAGTTGGCAGTGAAGTGCTGAATTAAAACCTGAAAAAACAAAGCTAGCTTGTCGGGATTCTGTCCAGCCCAGAGGAACGGACAGAGCTTCTGTTGAGGCTGGCAAACAAGGAAGCTTCTTGGCAATTCAGGGAGTTCCTAAGAGTAAAAAGCCTCCAGGTTTAGACAGATGGTGTGTTTCATTAAATCACTCTTTGTAGTCAGGCTTTGTTTCAGAGAACATAAGAGAAAAAAAGACATATATTTTTGTTATCTCAATTATCTTACAAGTCTCTTATCTTACAATGCTACCTCTTTTAAAAGATTAAAAACATGCTCCTGTGGGTTGTTTTAAGTCTACAAACTTAAAATAATGTTAAAGAAAAACCTTTATTTAGATAATCAATTTCTAAGCATCCTGAATAAGGCTTAATGAAATCCAACCTATCGATGAAACTTCCTTCTTTCAGTCTAATGGCTAAAGAGATAAGCAAGGCATCCAAGTGAAATCTTTATGCCCACTTACACAATATTCTCAAAGACAAGACAGGAACATCTCTCAAGCGACTGCTATTTGGCTAATCCACAATTCCGTAAAATAAAAACCACCCTCAGAGGAGACTGGTAGTTAATACTTTGCTGTGGCAATGGGAGGGCATCTTAGTAAGCATCCTTGTGAAGTTCTACCCCGAGTCTAGTCCTACTCAGTATCTCAACCAGCCCTGGGGGAGGGCATAGCAAGCGCTCACAGAAGAGATGTGACGAGATGTGACGGCATCAAGCTAAAAACGGCCACAAGCAGCCTGGAAGAATTCAAAGCATCCCTGACACTGGAGAGAGGCTGAAGTCAACTAGATTAGTATAACATAGTATTTTGCATTTTTTGCCTTATTTAAGAAAGAAGTAACCAAGACTAGAGAGTGTGTAGCTGGCTAGCTCCTATCTCAGCGGAAAAGAGACGAGACCCGAGCCACCCGACTGCCGACGCGGCAGGAAGGGACGGGGCTGCAGGGATGCAGGCCTCAGCTCGGCACGGAGCTCCAGCTGCGGCCGTTTAAACACAACAACTGAGAGACACCCACGACAGCCCCCAAGAACCAAGCTGAAAGTCACTGAACGCTTTAAAAACATCACAGAGAAATCCCTGCCAGCGCCGAGCTTATTTAACCCTCGAGCGATCCCCCACACGCGAGGAAGAACCAGCGCCCGCCTCCTGCGGCCCAAGGCCCCCTGGGAGCTCCCCGGCAGGCCCGGCCCGAGCAAACACCGGCCCAGCGAGCCGGGCGGGCCCACCCGCCGCTCCCTCGCTCCTACCTGCGGCGGCGGCGAGGCGGCGGCGGGGCGGTGCAGGTTGGGCAGGCGGTACATGCAGGAGGGCAGCTGCTCCGCCAGCACCTCCCCGCAGACCCTGTGGAAGGGCCTCACCTTGTACATGGGCATGGCGGCACCGCCAGCTCCGCGCACCCGCTCCCGGCCCGCCGGCGGGCCCGCCCACCCACGGCACCCATTGGGCCAGACGGGAGCACTGCGCCTTACTGACACACCCGCCAACCAATGCATGCCGGCGGCTGCCGCACCGCCTCCTTGTCTTCTCTCTATTGGCCAGAGGGAGCCATTGGTTCGTTAAGCGAGTCTCCATAGGGCAAAAGGTGCAGCTGCCAGCTCTGATTGGATAGTCCATTGACCAATTGCGGCCAATGGCTGAGCGGGGGGGCGGCTGCGGGCAGGGGATGTTGAGGAGAGCAGGGAGCATCCTGGCGGGGTCCGGATGGAGGAGGCTGCGCCCTGGTGAGCGCCTGGCGGGGAGGGGGCTCTCCTCTGTCTTCACCACCCCCCTGCCTGCGCCGCTTCTCACGGGGGCTCCGGGCCTCCTTCCCCCGCACTGGGCCGTGCGCTGGCACCGTTTCGGTTCCCCTCGGCTGCCGCTGGCTTCTCGGTTCCCGCCTCCCTTCCCGAGTGGCTCGGGGAGGCCTGTGGGGCCTCTCGGGCGCTGCGCGTTTGGATGCGGCTGCCCGGGGTGCTGGTGTCTGACCCCCCACCTCGCCCTTGGGGCCGGTTGCTCTCGCTGAGAGCAGCGGAGGAGGGAGGCCTGGCGCGGCGAGCCTGTCCCGCCCGCTTCACACCGCCCTGTGCCTTTCCTGCCCCTCCTCCCCTTACCCTCCTCCGTGTTTTCCTGTGCCTCTCTCCAGCCTCCAGCCCGCCAAAGCCATCAAGCCCATCGACCGTAAGTCCGTTCATCGGATCTGCTCGGGACAGGTCGTGCTGAACCTTGGCACTGCCGTGAAGGAGCTGGTGGAGAACAGCCTGGATGCGGGAGCCACCAACATCGGTACCCTTCTTTTCATCCTAATTCCATAAAGTTTATTAAACTTCTAAAGTACTTCTTTTTCCTCAAAGCAGAGTGTATATTAACAAATCTGCGCAAATGCTTTCTGTTTGGGCCAAGCACGTTAGCAGTGATTTTACACCTCAGGTAAATGTTGATTCCCAGGCTCCAGCTGGGCTCTCAGGCGTGTGATTTTCTCAGTGTTATTTTATTTGTATCCCTTTTCCTCGCTAAATAAAGTATGTGGCCTATACAGAAGAGATGATTAGGCTCTGCTAGCCTGTGGCCTCAAGCTAGGAGGTGGTTAAGGAGGGGTTGCAGTTTCCAGAGCTGTCAGGAGGGTACCTGTTCAGGCAGAAGTACGATGAAGCAAGCACAGGTTAGTTAGCATTAAATTGCCCTAACTTTTGACAGCTATGAGGATTTTTTTGTTCTTCAAATTTGACCTGGAAACCTGTTGTAAAGTTACTTCAAATACAAAGTTAATACTGAATGCTGTGTATGAACATACAGAATTAAAAGACTTTATTTCTCAATTTTGTAGATATAAAACTTAAAGATCATGGAGCAGAACTCATAGAGGTTTCAGATAATGGAGATGGAGTGGAAGAGGAAAACTTTGAAGGCTTGAGTAAGTTAAACCTTTTTCATAATTTACATCGGGACATTTTGAAAGCATGTTTTCAGTGAACGCTACTTTTTTTGAACAAATTTTCTAAGTTTAGTAATTTTTAACAGATACTTGGCTTTTACACAATGCACGTGTGACCTGCAAGACCGGGGCAAATCTAGACTGGACTTCTGTAGTGCTATTGTGATTGTAGTTCTTGTAGCTCAGAAGTTGTCTTTGATTTGATTGCTTGTTTACGTGGAACAAATAAATAATTATAGAGGAGGAAGTCCTATAAACATTCAAGTTTTGTGAAAGTGACTGCATCAGAGAGGTGAATTATAAACTTGAACATTTGCTGAAAGTGAACTGACATTGCATGCCTGACTGTCAAATTTTCCATTTGTTAGTTTCAAATTGCACAAAATAGGAGCAGAAAGAATACTGTATGACAAATGTAACTGGCCATTGCAACAGAAATACCTGCGTTTCTTTTTTCCATATAATGCCTAGGGATCTGGTTCACCATAAGTTATTCCTCCATAACTTTGTGTATCCAAGGTATGTCTATAGTACATCAGAAAATCTTTCTCCTACTGTTCCAGGACACTGAAAGTTCAAGGGTGCCGCTACTAACTCAGTTTGTTACCTGGTGACTAGTGCTGCTGATTGTGTCAATTGCGTCCTCCTCGGCTGTGGTTGTGGTGGGAACATGCTTGTGCTGGTCCACTCTGTACCACGCATGGCACGGCAGTGCGGTTTTCTTGCGGGGCAAAATCTGTGACAGGTGCATCAGCAGCAGAGGAGATAGTGGGGGCTGCTCTGAGGCATCTTGTAATGCATATACCAGTGATGCTGTGTGAGTTTTGGGTGTAAATATGGAATAACGGGTGTATCTGAGGATTTTAAAGAGATCTTGCCTACAGGAAAAGGAAACATTAAGTATTATTTCGTTTCTGATAATTATATAAAAAACAATGAATAATACGGAAGTTTTTTTGCTTCTTGATATGCATGCAAATCTCCTTGCATAGATCAGTGTCACTTTGAAGTGAAATATATATTTTAAATCTTTTTACAGCTCTGAAACATTATACATCAAAGATACAAGATTTTTCTGATCTAGTACATGTTGAAACATTTGGGTTTCGAGGTGAAGCTCTGAGTTCACTGTGTGCATTAAGGTACTAATATTAAACTTATTAGTAGAAGGTTACTATATGCGCAAAAATAACTGAAGCCAACTTTTCAGTTTACCGTTATTGATAAAATGAAGCGTTGTAAACTTCCAGTTCCTTAGTGTTAGGTCAATTTTGAGCAGCAGTTTGTATGACATCCTGGGTCATTTCCAACCAAAATTATTGTATCATTCTAAGCATCTGAAATTATTTTGTAATTCTAAGCACCTTATAGGTCCTTTTATGTACAAAATCTAGTGTCAGTTAAGTGTGCAAATCTTTGCAGGATGGAACTATGTGCTTGCAGAAGTGTTTGATCCTCTGATGTAAAGCCCTGCAATAGCTCAGTCCTGTTTGCTAGGCTGTAGCTCATTGAAACGGTATTTAAACGTCTCCCAGACAAACTATACATTTGAAATAGCACAGCTGTTGTACAGTTCTGTGCATCAAGTGTATTCTGCTGTTATGTATTAGTATGAGGAATGTAGTTTCCAACAAAATCAGACTTTAACATTGCATTTTATAGAAGAACGAAAGGGATACAAATAAAAATGTTTACATTGTGGCTAGGAAAATGTTACATTACTCTGAGGTATGTTTTTAATTGTTTGTGGTGAAGAGTTAGTTTTAATTTAATTAATAGGATTTGTGTAGCTTCTATGCCTGATGAGGTCATGAGGAATGGATAAGAATATACAGCGCTCAGTGAGTAATTCTGTTGTCTCTTTCCCTCCACCAGTGATGTTACCATTTTTACCTGTCATAAGTCTGCAAAGGTTGGGACTCGTTTGGTATTTGATCACAATGGTAAAATTACTCAGAAAGCTCCTTTTCCACGACAACAAGGAACGACTGTTAGCATACAGCAGTTGTTTTATACTTTGCCAGTGCGGCATAAGGAATTTCAAAGAAACATCAAAAAGGTGGGTTAGGTCAGAAATTATTAATTCAAAGAAGTGTCATACCCCAAAATTTATTCATTGCTGAATGCTGCTCAGTTCTCTGTAGAATACATTGATTGTGTCAGACTATTTCATGCCTGGTTTATATTTTAATCAGATAAGAAAGCAATCCTCCTGTATGCTCTCCTCTTCTGTTTTGCAATGATTGGTTTTAGAGGTACATTCTCAAATTCTCAGATTTTGAAAAGAATAACTATCATGATCGCTTTTGTCTATTTTAAAATTAGGGACTGCTGTGTTATGACTAAATATTAATCTTCTAAATGTGCACTATTTATAAACTATTTTTTGCTTGTTTATATTTAGTTTTTAAAGAGTTTAAAAAAATATTAAACCCACTGCCACTCCCTTTTTGTGTTACCTGCAAATATTGAATGTTTTGTTTATACATTTTTGTTTTTAAAAAGAGACATTTCATATAAATGTGAACTTTTTTTTTTTTTTTTAAATAGGAATATGCGAAAATGGTCCAGGTATTGCAGGCATACTGTATTGTTTCAAAGGGAGTACGGATTAACTGCACTAATCAAGTTGGCCAAGGGAAAAAAAGCCCTGTGGTATCCACTACTGGAAGTCCTAGTTTAAAGGAAAACATTGGAGCAGTATTTGGGCAAAAACAGGTATTACTTTTATTATTGAAAAGAAAGATAATTAGATGTATGGAGAGATTTGTAATGCCTAATAAATAGAGAGGATATAGGAAACTCTTTAAAAATGGCGAGAAGTTGGAGCATGTATTGACCTTTAGCACACCCTACAGGCTGAATACAAAGAAACAGTGCAGCTTCCACGGATTCCCTTGAAATTTCTAAATCTGCTTAGAGATGTTTTGATGGAAGAGAAATTATTTAGGCGATAGCGTTACTGCTTAGTATCTTTCTGAAGCCAGTTTTATGAGCTTTTGTGCCCGTAAGCCTCTCAAGGTTTGTGCTCTTGAAAAACAGTATGGGCACGAAGCTCTGTATGTCACAAGAACAAGCAATTTAAAAAATCCTAGAAGTGGTGTGATGTGAAAGTCTTAATTGAGGAACAGAAAAGATTCTAGCTTTTGCATCCTCTTCCTGTGAAACTCAGTTTGATTCGTGCTCCAGCTAGCCTTTAAATGGGAGTGCAGTCAGCCCCTCTAGAGGTGTGCACTGTGATGCTTTCTAAGTAATAGCTATACAAATAATCGTTATCCTGTAGAAGGAGGCAAAGATGAAAAAAAACAACAGAAAAACATCCTTCCTACAACCATCAGGAATATCGAGTGGTTGTTGATAAGCACTTCCCCTCTTTGCAGTGCCCTTGTAGAGATTTCAAAACCTGTTCGTGCTGTGGCAGAATGTAACTTTGTCTTGCCAGACAGCAACAACCATAGCTGAAAATTTAGTGTTATCCAAACAGATTATTTAGTTTATAGCCTTATAGCCTCTTTATCAACTACTTTAATGTAAAATCAGTAGAATGTGCTCTAATGACAGAAAAATATTAGGGAAAATGTGTGTGGTAAACATAGCTGTACTTAGGCAGCTTGTAATTGAAATATATTTTCTAATAGTTTTTTTTTCTTTCAAAAGAAACTTACATTATTCTTTCTGCCTTTTGTTTTTGCGTAAAACTTACGTATGTAGCTGGAGAGTCCAAACTGAGTCAATCATTTTGCTGTTCTGTGTATGCACATTTTAAAGTAAGGGTCTGGGAAGTAACTAAGGCAAAAATCGTGATACAAAGGATGAGAACAGCCATTCATTAAGGCATTGTTTCTGCTTCTCAGTAAGCAGTGCTGCTCTCTTATAGTAGGTTTGGGTATTTTAAGTATTGGACTTGATACAACCCCACCACTTTATTAAATAAATTTTAAGGCTAATAAATAACAGTAGAATACAAGGGAAAAAAATCTGTGTTTTAATGTTTCATTTCCTTTTCTTTTTCCCTCCCACCCCTGCAGTTGCAGACCCTCATTCCTTTTGTTCAGCTACCTCCTAATGAAACTGTTTGTGAAGAATACGGACTCAACGCCACTAACATGCCGCAAAATCTTTATAGGTAATTACAAAAGTACAAACCACTGTTGCCAGTGGCATTTTTCAGTAACCCAAAATATTTAAAAAAAAAAGGTATGGTGGTTAAAAGTATAAAAAATGACTAGGAGCAGCATAGTAGATATTAGTATACAGCTTGGGA
>VZTO01005431.1:36260-58837 GCA_013400615.1 Syrrhaptes paradoxus | reverse complement strand
AACAGCTGCATATTGAAGAGAATCCTACTGTAGGAGTTCATGATATATCAACACCATCAGTGTGGGCAATTCATTTCTCCAAGGAATGAAATAATTCCTCTAATCCTGTTTAAGATTTTTGTGTCTGTCCTGGTTCCTGTCTCTTTTGCCTTTAAGTCTCTTCCCAATCACCGGGAGGGGCAAGGGTGAGCAAGCAGTTGCTGTGGTGTTCGGCTGCTAGCCAGGGGTTCAGAACCATGACAGTATGACATCCCACTACCTTCGATGGATCTGTGCATAGATTTTGAGTCAATCGGAAGAAGTTTAAATTCTCTGACTACAGTATAGCAATGAAGCCACCATCACAATATACTTCAAGACCTGAGGTTTCCTAATTCCCACTTCCCTGATACAAGTCCTAAGAAGAAAATAAGTGACCATACTTACAGTCAGTATGAAACACTTCAGGATGTAACACAAATAGACTTGAACCAGAAAATTGTACCACAGCACAGAGAGATGACTCTCAAGCTACAAAACTTGCGATCAGCATGAGAGTTCATAAGCAAGCTAACAGAGAACTTGATATCACTCTACTAGTGGGAAGACAACTCTTGACTCATTAACCTCATTGACACTTTTAACTTAAATGAGACAGGACCAGCTACAGAGAAGACTTGAACTACTGCAGACTCGTTTTCAGGTACAACCCTTGGAGACTATTCACCTGGAAGGAAATTAAGGAGGCTTACAACTGCTTAACAGGGCTTAAGACAGGAAATGGGAATACAAACCCAGACCCATTTCCAGGATGAACTAATTGAACACACAATGTTAGGAAGTGATGGTGGTATTACAGATGCCTCTGTTGTTTCGCTTGTGTTTTGTTTTTTTTTTTCTTCAATATGTTCCTCTGCTTTTGGTTGCACAAAAGGAATAGTACTTACTAAAAACATAAACAAAAAGGCTTTAGAAAAAAGCAGAAACTGTGAACTTAACTCTAGATAAATAAAATCCTCAAAAACAATGAAGTGCTTTTTGAACTTGTTGGTTCCCTTCAGATCCTGACAGAGACAGCATTTTATTCTGCTAATAGAAGATACATAGTCTAGCCAGATATCAATGCTAATGCAGGGAGATCCAGCATTACATTTCTAAAATTATCAGATACTCACAACAGTAGTTGTCAAAGGCAGGTCAGCAATAATAAATATTTTGAATTACGGAAAGTAGATTTTTTTAGATCACAAACACACTTGTGCACATGGTCAATTTAAGATGTTGCAGAAAATTCAGTTCCTTAGACTAAATATCAGATGACCTGTTTACACCAAATACTGTAGGCACTCCACATGAATGGAACAGGCTTTCCATTCTCTGATTGTTTTATGGAAGTGAATATTTGGAGGAGGTTTACTAGGCCTAATAAATCCTTCAGTACCGACTTTATCTTAGCACCAACTTTTTCAGCACTTAATACATGAATTTAGATTCAAGACATATTAGTCTTGGAAAACAAGTTGTTTCCATCTAGTAAATTGCAAGCTCTAAGGATGCAAATATTTTTTTAAACTATGTGGATTACAAATTTATTATCCAATTTGTCATATGGGTCTCTATTTATGTATTTATACTGGGCTAACAGATTTGAAATACTCAAATTAATTTCAAACAAGAGTATTTCTAGTTATTTCCAGGAATTTTTGAAATGGTAAAACAAACAAACAAACAAACAAACAAAACCACCAAACATGGCCACTAAGTCTATCATCATCCATAATGGCAAAAAAATATGATGGCTTTGGACTATACATGCACATTTTTAATTTTGTGCTTTCTAACACTGCCACAGTATAAAAGTATTTGTAACTGGACAAATACTGACTTTTAAAGTCCTTCTGACTCAGGACCAGTATCTTTTAGTGACTGTTGTGTATTTATTTGCTATCCTTCATTTGACATTTGACTAGGGAATTGATACAGAAATAATGAGTTCTGTCCAAACAGTAAAAAACAAAAAGACGGCAGCATGAGAAAGGCATTTACAAAAAGAAAATATTCAAATCCTACTCTGAAAACTATCAAAAGAAAAACATGACTATCAGATCATGGCCTCAAGCTTTTGCAACAGATTACAATTTTATCTCCTAAGCATACAAACTGTTTGCTGAGAAGAAAGAATGTGAGAAGAAATAAGCAGGATGGAGTCCTAGTTATGTTTCAAAGTGCTTTTGCAGCTAAGAACTGCTTCTAAAGCAGAAGTTACAAGCCAGAGTTTGTTCAAAGAAGGAACCAGATACGAAAACCTTTTGAAATGTCTACTGACATAATTTTTGTATGTGCAAATAAAATAGCTATCAGTTCTCTGAAGTTTATTGCTTAGGTAGTTGGTTTTAAACAGAATTGAGGCAAAAGATTTTAAGCAATTATAACTGAACCAGAATTTTAAGTAGAAATAGGATATTTTGGAAAACCAAGTTGTTACAAACCGCCAGAAATAATATCTGATCTTGCTTTGTTCAAGTTCTTTTGCCATTTTTTAACAGCTCCCTGAAAAACCTCTCTAAAGGAACACAGAAATGTAATGTAAATATCCTGCCATATAATTTGGTTGTGTATTACATCTGACAGTGCTCAATTAATATACTGTAATCTGCAAACAAATCTCTATTTTTGGATGTACTTAAATTTAATATTTAATTTTAGGATTTATTCATTTAATACTAGAAGTAATCTCTATTTCGTCATTAATGTTCTGTCAGAACATTAATGGTTCAACTGGCTGTCAATTCTGACTGGTCTTTACTTTCTCTAAGCATCTCTAATCCAATTCAGTTACTAAAGACTGTTCCAGGCAAAGATCAAACAAGCTCTCTCAATAATACTACTGCCAAGAAATATTGGCTAGAAACAGGAAAAATCTACCAAGACAATGAAAAAAATTAAAATATTTGGAATTTGCTTGTTTCTTCCTTGTATTCCAGGACACAATTCAGAAATACTTGGGTTCTTTAAATACACTTTATCTAGAAGATCAGCTGTGTACTTACAACTTTTCCCTCCTTGAAACTGACTACACATCTTGAAAAATACAGTAATTAGATAGTAAGAAGAATCTGTAAGTTTCTATATAGAAGAAAGAACAGTCAGTACTTATAGTTCCAAACCAGAGCATCAAAATACCTGAATCTGCTTCATGTTCATGAATTTAGTCCAGTCCTTTACCTCAGAAACATGGGCCGGGTAAGAAAAATGAGATTTTTCCCAACACTTTTGTTTCTTCTCTCTGGGTCAATACTGCTTGCCATTTCAGACTGACTGAGAGAGGAAATTTCAGAATCAAGATCCTTTACAGAACTATGTCTCAGCAGCCTTTTCTTTGCTCAAGAACACGACAAGGATGAAGTGTGGTAGTTCAGAGCAGAGACAAGAGGATGGAGCAGAGACATTGCAGCTTGCACCATTTCAGCGTTCATAAAGGAAAACTACATCAACAAACGTGACAGCATAAGTAACTTTCATGTGCTTATGGTATTAAACAGTATTAATTGTCAAGAAGTAAACATCGAGTTCTGCAGCAGTTTCTAGAGAGCTTTTATGGTTTTCTCTACAGAAGCTGTGAACAACAGTATCTGAACTTAGAAAAAAAGCCTGAATCAGAGAAACATGGCTCACATGCAGAAGACATTATAATAATTTCAAATATAAGAGAAAAGCACTCTCTGCCCTTGTTGAGATAATCATAAATCCTGAAACTAAAAATGCCACAAGCTCCAAAGTTCAGAATAACTGCAAGTAGTAAAAACCCTGTCACTTCTTTGAAACCATCTTAGACAATCAAGAAATCAAATGGGAGACACAAAAAGCACTACAACTAAGATTTGTAGTAAAGACGGTGTATGCAACTAAGAAAATCCCAAATTTACTCTGAGTTTGGTAATCCTTGTTTGATCTACACTTAAACTGTATTTAAGAGATGACTTGCTACAGATCTTTACCTCAGAAAGCTATCATCCATGTAGTAATCACAATTTTCAAGTATCCTGCTTGCTTCTACCCTGCTGACATCTGCAACCATACAGAAGTACACCTGCCTGAATATTTTTGCAGTAATTATACTTGAAACATCTGAAACATGATTATATCATTAAGTGACTAGTTAAACCACCCCCGTGAAGTCTTGTCATCTTCAGGAATGTTCATTTAAATATACTGCTGCTACAAACAACAAGCCAAATGGTAAAGTTAGCATTCTACAATTCCTGAATCATACAAAAAACTTACCTGCTACTCTCTCGTCCGTTTCCCTATTGCCATCATCAGAGTATCTTGCAAAATCTAAGGAATCAAGAGTACTGATGCTTCCAGTACGATCTTAAGGGGAGAAAAAAAAGCAACAAATACATCAGAAAAAATTGTGAAGAGTTGAATAGTTTTTATAAAGTCAAAACATCTTCTCATTCCAGAAACTAAAAACCAAAAGCTAAGTAAGCCTTCTGCAAGACTGAAATTTTACTGCATTTTCTAAAAATGTGTCTCTAAGCAGATAAACNGAGGATGGAGCAGAGACATTGCAGCTTGCACCATTTCAGCGTTCATAAAGGAAAACTACGTCAACAAACGTGACAGCATAAGTAACTTTCATGTGCTTATGGTATTAAACAGTATTAATTGTCAAGAAGTAAACATCGAGTTCTGCAGCAGTTTCTAGAGAGCTTTTATGGTTTTCTCTACAGAAGCTGTGAACAACAGTATCTGAACTTAGAAAAAAAGCCTGAATCAGAGAAACATGGCTCACATGCAGAAGACATTATAATAATTTCAAATATAAGAGAAAAGCACTCTCTGCCCTTGTTGAGATAATCATAAATCCTGAAACTAAAAATGCCACAAGCTCCAAAGTTCAGAACAACTGCAAGTAGTAAAAACCCTGTCACTTCTTTGAAACCATCTTAGACAATCAAGAAATCAAATGGGAGACACAAAAAGCACTACAACTAAGATTTGTAGTAAAGACGGTGTATGCAACTAAGAAAATCCCAAATTTACTCTGAGTTTGGTAATCCTTGTTTGATCTACACTTAAACTGTATTTAAGAGATGACTTGCTACAGATCTTTACCTCAGAAAGCTATCATCCATGTAGTAGTCGCAATTTTCAAGTATCCTGCATGCTTCTACCCTGCTGACATCTGCAACCATACAGAAGTACACCTGCCTGAATATTTTTGCAGTAATTATACTTGAAACATCTGAAACATGATTATATCATTAAGTGACTAGTTAAACCACCCCAGTGAAGTCTTGTCATCTTCAGGAATGTTCATTTAAATATACTGCTGCTACAAACAACAAGCCAAATGGTAAAGTTAGCATTCTACAATTCCTGAATCATACAAAAAACTTACCTGCTACTCTCTCGTCCGTTTCCCTATTGCCATCATCAGAGTATCTTGCAAAATCTAAGGAATCAAGAGTACTGATGCTTCCAGTACGATCTTAAGGGGAGAAAAAAAGGCAACAAATAAATCAGAAAAAATTGTGAAGAGTTGAATAGCTTTTATAAAGTCAAAACATCTTCTCATTCCAGAAACTAAAAACCAAAAGCTAAGTAAGCCTTCTGCAAGACTGAAATTTTACTGCATTTTCTAAAAATGTGTCTCTAAGCAGATAAACAACTATGAAAAGAATACGTCAATAAATTTGAAAACAGAAATGGTAAGAAAGTCACCCTTGCTCCCCAAAAGGTGGCATTTCTACCCTGCCCATAGCAAATAAGAAGCAATGCAGTGTAGCACTTTCCTTTAACCATGAGGGCCAGGGACCTTTGCTTGGACATGCAGCTGACCACGCACCAGAAACCAAACAGATACAAACTGTTCTGCAACAAGTTCCAAGCAGCTCTGTTCCCATTTTACAGAAACCTGTAACTGCCCCAAATACGCTACTTCCCTTTCCTTTTTTTGGTATTTCAAGGCATGTTAACATGATCAAACCCTTTTCTACACGTCTCCTGATCTAGCTACTAACTTCAGCATATACCCACTTATGAAGGAATGCATTACTTAGGAAAATTAAAGCAAAGCAAGTATACATTGAAGAAATTCAGTAACTAGTATAAGGTTTTGATCTGACCTTGACATTTTTAATTTCAGGAAAAAAAATACAATTCTGATCAAATTGGTTGAAGCACACATTCACCTTTATATTAGAAAAAATGCACAAGTAAATTACTCAGTGACAGAACCCAAAACAAATAGAACACGTTCCTAACACAACTGAACATGCAGAAGTTATATTAAGTAACTTACTGTCTTTCCCCTTGTTTTAAAATTAATTTCTAGGTAGCACTTCAGAAATAATTTTAATTACACTAGAGCTGTTGTCACATTAACAAAGAACAAACTCCATACGGCTGTCAGAAAAACCCTTAACTGTCAGTGGAAATAGAAGCAATTTCATCACTTGTCAGTCAAATTCTGTCACGACTAACATCACAGAAAGAACCTAAATCCCATCCCTCATTCTGCATTGTGTTAAAAAAAAAAATCTACTAATGAGTTTCTGTTTTGTATGTTTGAGCCTAAGATGTCCCTTAAGGTCCTGTGACACCCTCTCTATACGAAGGCCAGCACTAGACTGGACTCAGATTGATTAAAACATCCACACTCACTTGAAAAGCTATAGAGAATATCAAATTTTCCAACTTTAGCCAGGTTGCACAGTACCAACACTAAAGTGCCTGGCAACCCTAATGTGTCTGTTTTATGGACATAAAGTATGTAATAGTATACAGTTTATATTTAACCACAATTTTTCTTCTCCCTGACTATGCTTTGTCATCCAGGCAATGAAGCATATTGTTGCTCCTCAATAAGTCTCAGTATTTAGTTTTAAAACCCATTTGCAGGTTGTCTTATCTACTGCTTTTTTTCCAGACATTAATTTAATAATTCTCTCCTGGCTGTTCTATAGTGCTTAACAACATAGTACAAAGTCTTCTTTTTACAGCATCTTTTCAAGATGGACCACTGTGAAAATAAATCAGATTTTATATATGGGGAACCACTGTTAGAGTGGTTAAGTTCAAAAGTAAACAAGGATTTTGCATGCACAGAATGGAAGCCTTCAGAGATGACTTTTCAAAACACCTAACACCTCCTAACTTATTACATTGGGAGCCCTACTATTTTTTAAACCAAAGTCAAGACTTGAGCTAAAGCAATGGACAACATTCAAACTGAGATTTTAGTGAAAAGCTGATGTTTAAGAAAAGTGACTTAGTTTCGTATATAGCATTGCTATGGCAAAAGCAGAAACACAACGCTTGCAGTCTTGCCACATTCACAATTTTCTGTTTCTCTTATGAATTGGGTAACATCAGAGAAACAATGCTCAAATTTTCATGTGAAGTCAACCACATCACAATTATTGAACTACCCAAAGCTGTAAGCAACAAAATCTTTTTCATAAAACAAGTGGAACGCTTTAGAGGCAAAGGCTCTCACCCAACGACTGGTAAAACAAATCCAGCCATAAAGCACAAACTTATTTGCCAAAGCAGCCAGAAACATCTTGAAAAAAAAACCAAACAGTTGTTCAGGAAAAAGTATGGGGTAATCAAAGTCTATATCAGGATGCACACAATGGATGCCATTTAAGATACCAGCAGCTGTGAATCCAACAATTCACAATTCCCAATGAGCGAATATCAACCAGTTTTACAAAATTAAGTCCTTGTAGAAATCAAACAAAATCAGTTTTTACCATTTTAACACTCAAACTGCCTTAAACACCACATCTACATGCACAGCAGTAACTTGCAGGGTTGAAACTTGTACATTCACCATTTAGATTTCTCCTTATCATTACAGAATTCATGACAACAGCAAACATCTGATACTCTCTTCATATCCAGGCTAGCATTATAAAGAGACACAAATATCCAGATTCAGACTGATTAAATCAAATGAAGACATGCTGAGGAGCACCAGCCTCACAACCTGTCTCCTGCTACCGTTATTTCCCTCTCCCAGCTGTTCCATTACAAAAGTACCTGCCCCACTTATCACTGCCCAAGCATTCTGTCATTACTAAACCAAGCAGTTTGGGTGCTAGATGTCATTACATCCACAATGTTCAACCTGAATATAAGGTTAACATGGAAACTGTCTTTATGTATCACATTGGTAGAACCTAAATCTACACAGAGAACTGTGTACAGCTATCCAAATAAATGCTGAAGGAAATGAAACGGTAACAGAGACAAGTGTACACATACACACAGGCTGAACAGTACCTTCTAAATTCAATATGTATCATCCACTGGGACACTGCAGAACTCAATCAAGTTGGGAAATTACAGGTTCCATAACACAACTCAAACTAAATGGTTAGCTTGAATAATGTAACAAGACTTCTACCACTACTCTGCTACAGGAATATGCCTTTAAAATATGTGGCATGGCTACACAAGTGATTCCTGCTGTTAAAGTAAGAGGCCACCAGTGCTAAAACACTCCAGCTGAGACACCTCCTGGCCAAACTGGCTCTACAGGCATGCATGAATTAAGCCCCAGCTACAAGGAAAGCCCAGTCACTGATGCTGTTGCACTGCCACAGCTCCCACTGAAGCAGGTGTTTCAAGCAGCAGGAAAAGCAGCAATGCAAGAGCTGCTCCCTTTGCTTTCAGTGCTGGAGCAACTACTTGTTTATGCTACCTACCTGGAAAGACTGGGCTTCCAACATAGCCTGGGTGAGGTCCAAACAACAGCTACACCCATTTGTCCTCATAATGCAAAGCTTGTAGCACTGCGTGGCCCTTGCTTGCTTTGGCTACCTTGCTTTGGCAACACCAAGTGTCTGCCCCAAGGCACTGCTCCTCTGGAGCCAAGGCTGAGGAAAGGACAGGCAGCAAAGGGACCTGCTGCTTCTATCAAATGCCACAGCAGCACTAGGGCCTTGGCTCTTGCCCCGCTGGGACTAGGCAAGATTAATTTTGGAGCTGCTATTGCACAACATAGTGAAACTTCAAGGAACAGCACTGAGTGCCACGGACAGTGGGTTTAAATAACAAAGAGGGATTTCTGATAGAGCTTATATCAGCCATCGGAAAACAGGGTGAGAACAGAAAGCCAAATGAGACAGTTAACTGAAAGTATCTCCCAGGAAGGTGAGGGCTAGCAAGCCTGCCAGATATATCATCAGCAGTAGAGTCAGGGCACCCATGTGCTGCCCGGCCCCGCAGTGATGCAGGCTGCCCACAGCAGCAGACCTGCCCCATAGCTTCACCTGCCTCAAATGGCACTGGGCACTGCCTCACTCCTTACCACTTCCGTTGCAGGCAGTCATCAGTGGAGGTTTGACTCCTACAACTGATGCCGTCCTCCAGAAAATTACGGAATGACATCTTATAATCTCAAATATTATGCTTTCAAAAAGGAAGGACCTGCACAGCAACAGATCAGAGGGTGAAACCAGTACCTCCCTGCTGGCAGTGCAGCAGCCTCATTCACTAGGAAAATGAGCAGGGCTGTTTGAAGGAGAGGAATGGAGAAGGGAAGGGCTGTGCTCAGTCACGTCTGGAATGTGAAACATCACCATTTTTCTGAAGTACAAATAGTTGTACTCATTGCTCATATTGCTTCATTCCAGAGGATAGGAATTTTAATTCCTTTTTTATTCCCAGAACTGTCACCTGCATGACATGCAAATTTCTGCTGACAGCTTCTGTTCCCCAGGCATATTCAGCTCACTTAAAGTTTAGTATAACTATATAAGGAAGAAAATGTAAAAAGAGAAAAAGACCCTCAAAAAAAAAAAAAGTGCTACATCCCCTTCCACTGACATACACAATATGAAAGGGGTTAAGTTCCATTCACTTGGATGGTAACAACAGTTTATTTTTACAAGCTTACCTAAAAGGATACCAAGAGGGATCACGTTAGACATAGTTTCACAGTACATGAATTAAGCAGAAATAAGCTGCAGTCTTCTACAAAAATACATTAGTAATCTTTACACGATCATAACATTGTAAATCATCTAAAAACACAGACAAACCAAGCAATCCTACTACTTGATAGAAAGACTCATGAAAAAAATAAAAAATTAGCTCATGAAAAAAATTAAACTAATTTTTAGAAGCTATCTGCAAACACCTAGATTGATTTTAAAAATTACTAGTTGGTAAAGCAGCCAATACATTGTTACATTTTCTCTAAGATCAAAGGACATCATATCATCATCTATGAACAGTTAACCAAGTGGAGCATATGAAGACCAAGACTCCATCTTCTTCCTTGATACTACACCTGTACAAACATCCACTTTGCACCTCTAAGTGTTCACTTGTACTGAGACGTATTGTAACCGTGAACAAAGACTGTTGCCATAATTTAAACTGATGAGTGAAATAGCTGGCTAACCACATTTTAAACTGATCAGAAAAATAACTGGCTTCTGGAAATTTGGTTTTGATTAGCATGCATATGAAACAAGATGCAGTGCAAAGTGAATCCCTTCCCAATCAAGATCAGCTTTCCACTTTATATTCCACCCACTAGGACAAAAGCCTTTCCAGTTTAAGCCAGACCTTTACATGAATTACACAGTTACATGCAGGAAGAAACTGCTGTAGGCAGACAGCTCACACTCATCATGGGAAGACAGAACCTTTTTTGGAGACAGTAAGAAGTCCATTAGTCCAGTTAACAATTTATGCCTATCATACTATTACAGAACCATCATCTAGACTCTTCAGGATTCCATCCTCACACATCACTATTTGGAGAAGAAAAAAAAGGCACTAGCTTGCATTTAAAAAGAAAACAAACCCACTCTTTGAAGGCATTGTACCCGATGGTTTAATATAGTTCTTGTCATTTACTGCAGCCTTACAAAACAGGAACGTGCAAGATAACATAGGCTTGGAAAAAAACTGTTGTGGAACATTGTTCATGCTATTGGATACATTAAAAGATTTATATAAAGAATTATGAATATTTATCCAAGCAGAGCTCAAGAAGCTCTCTTTCCAGAAGCATGAACCTTTCCTTTTCTTTTTACTTTAGAGAAAGTTAAAATGCTTTAACATCACTGTTAGAAGTATTGTACAAGCAACTTGATCTACCAGAAGTAATTTTTTTTGATAATAATACTCTCTTAATTAAATTAATTTTTCAGTACATAGGATTTCACAAGGGAGAATTAACAAAGCTCAGTCTCAGGTACAACTCCACTTACAAACCATCTCAGGTTAATGCCTTATAGCTTCTCCTGAATAAAAATAGATGTTGAAAGTTACATAAGTGAATGACTGAGGCCATCAAAAATTATTCCTTAGCATAATCATCTTTATAGCTATTTCTAGAAAAGAAAAAAAAAAAACAACAAAAGGAAAAACCGAATATGAGTCCAGAATGCACTTCTCTGCAGCTGTAGAAATAACTTGTACTCATCCTCTAACTGATCATCAAACTTTGTCCTGTGGAACAAGATTATTGAAACAGGGAATTGCTAAGGTTNCATAATTTAAACTGATGAGTGAAATAGCTGGCTAACCACATTTTAAACTGATCAGAAAAATAACTGGCTTCTGGAAATTTGGTTTTGATTAGCATGCATATGAAACAAGATGCAGTGCAAAGTGAATCCCTTCCCAATCAAGATCAGCTTTCCACTTGATATTCCACCCACTAGGACAAAAGCCTTTCCAGTTTAAGCCAGACCTTTACATGAATTACACAGTTACATGCAGGAAGAAACTGCTGTAGGCAGACAGCTCACACTCATCATGGGAAGACAGAACCTTTTTTGGAGACAGTAAGAAGTCCATTAGTCCAGTTAACAATTTATGCCTATCATACTATTACAGAACCATCATCTAGACTCTTCAGGATTCCATCCTCACACATCACTATTTGGAGAAGAAAAAAAAGGCACTAGCTTGCATTTAAAAAGAAAACAAACCCACTCTTTGAAGGCATTGTACCCGATGGTTTAATATAGTTCTTGTCATTTACTGCAGCCTTACAAAACAGGAACGTGCAAGATAACATAGGCTTGGAAAAAAACTGTTGTGGAACATTGTTCATGCTATTGGATACATTAAAAGATTTATATAAAGAATTATGAATATTTATCCAAGCAGAGCTCAAGAAGCTCTCTTTCCAGAAGCATGAACCTTTCCTTTTCTTTTTACTTTAGAGAAAGTTAAAATGCTTTAACATCACTGTTAGAAGTATTGTACAAGCAACTTGATCTACCAGAAGTAATTTTTTTTGATAATAATACTCTCTTAATTAAATTAATTTTTCAGTACATAGGATTTCACAAGGGAGAATTAACAAAGTTCAGTCTCAGGTACAACTCCACTTACAAACCATCTCAGGTTAATGCCTTATAGCTTCTCCTGAATAAAAATAGATGTTGAAAGTTACATAAGTGAATGACTGAGGCCATCAAAAATTATTCCTTAGCATAATCATCTTTATAGCTATTTCTAGAAAAGAAAAAAAAAAAACAACAAAAGGAAAAACCGAATATGAGTCCAGAATGCACTTCTCTGCAGCTGTAGAAATAACTTGTACTCATCCTCTAACTGATCATCAAACTTTGTCCTGTGGAACAAGATTATTGAAACAGGGAATTGCTAAGGTTTAATTTTCTCATGAATTAAAAAAGTGATAATTCAACCAACAGACATGCTACACTTTAATATATAGCAGTAAATTAGACTTCAAGTATCATGAACTACCATACAATGAAAGTAGCTGGGGACTATAAATGTCAGAATACCATGTAGTCACAGCTGTACGCGACAGCAAAATTTTCTAAAGGTAGGATAATTTTTCAGATCTATGAAAAGTGAGAAGCTAAAGAAGTCCCCTACTGCAATGTTTTTCAACCTACAACCTATGGACTATTAGTAAGGCAAGCTTTAAGATAATGAAGGATGCAGTCCCATGGAAATTTAGAAAATATTCAAACATTTTTCCTGATGAGTTGTGCTATTGTTATGAGTTAAGCTTTCCTCCTACCAATACATACATACAACCTTCTCATGGAGGAACCTCTGATGACAAATTTTGCACCCAAGAGAAAATTATGTCTTAAAGAGATCAAAGCTGAAACCTTAAAGGGTCTGCAAATCAAAGGCTGGAAAAAAACTTCATATACATCTGGAAAGGACAACAGTGCAACACATTTCATAGGGTACAGCTTACCTTTACATCTAGCACATCCAACCTACTTTTTAGGTTCAAAGAGATACAGGTAAACCATCAAGTACTATGATAACAGATCCTGACTGAGAAGTTTTCTTAGAAACTACTCAGGTCAACCACTTTTTTCTCTGTGCTACAGGTACAATAAGAAAACTGATGAAGTTCAGTCCTAAGGTAGTATAAGTATATAAATATACATTTTACATCTGTTTGTGCTGCCACTAAAGAAGTCAGCAAACTACGTATTTTACCGACCTTAAATATTCAAGACCTAAGTAAACTAGCTCTTACGGTTATGCAATAGATGACCTGCTCTCTTCTAGAGATACTGGTCTGGAAAGGCATGTCCTTGAATAACTTGCATTTTTGGCTGTCCTGCACAATATGACAGACATAAAACAGCAGAAGCCAAGGAAACTGGTGACAGAGACTATCTGGGAGAAAGAATAAACTTCCTCTTTTATTTACTTGCACATGCTTAAACCCCATATTAGTACTGAACTGTACATCTGCGAAAATTAATAAACCAACTGGGAAGAGGCATAGCATTCACAGAAGATGTAAAATAATGTAAAAATATGAATATCTTTAATGGAGTCCTTTCCACATTAAAGAATCAGACATCATTAACACTTTAAAAAGTGATCAGCAATTCTCAGTTTGTATTTGTGGCTGCATTATGTAGCAAATTAAATAGATACGTTATGCAATTTGTTGTGCAACACATACGAGTAAATGAATGAAACTAGTTAATTCCCAATAAATTATACTGAAAATTTCCTTAAGCCTTACCAAATTTCACAAGAAAACTGCGGAGCAATATTAGAGAAGTCTGAAATGGCTGCTGCATTTAAAACTTCTGATATGTTTCAACTTGTTCTGAGCTTACCAATGCTGGATCAGCCAGCAAAGCAAACTTCATCCATGGCAGCATATATATGACCTAGCAAAAAACCTTTATGGTAGAAACAGACTCATGGATCAATTTTTTAAACCAATTTGAACTTGCAGAGTAAATTTTACCAGATGAACACATGGTGACTCTGATACGGAACTAAAAGCCTTAAAATAATTCACTGCATCAGGCAGCAAATTGTAAGCACCTAACCTATCAACCTTGTTTTGCAACTGCAAGTGCCTTTTTTTGCTCTCTCAGATGTTCTTACTCAATGAGACCTGCTGAATTTTCAGAGTTGGTATCTTCTGAAAGTAAGTCCTCAGACCATCATCCAATGAAAAGGAAACCAAGTTAAGCTACTAGAATAAAATTAACTTTCAAACTGTCACAGCAATTTGTTCACAAATGACCTAGAACAGGCATTCAAGATGATCAAATAATACTAGTCCATGATGGGCAGTCCAAACCAGATTGAAAACAGATAATCAATACCTTTGCTTCATATTACTAACAAGCTAAGAAAATTCATAGGAAGTGTATGAGGGTAAAAACCTTAAATCTACTTGGACAAGACTAACCTATGTTTGCTGGCTAGGAACAGCAGAAAAAAATTAACCAGTCACCAGATAGGTAAAACAAATACTTTGCAGATACACTGCAGTAAGACAATATAACCCTCACTCCCATGCCAGGCACACAGCAGAAGCTCACAAGAAAGATGAAATTATTGGAAAATAGATCTTGCACCCTAGAACAAAAATAAAACACAGTCACTGAACTGGGTTAAGATACAGATGCATCTGAGCTGATCTCATGGACAGCCACACCATGCTTTTGTGGGGGGCTTACTGCATAGACAGTCTCGGGCAGCATCCACATTAGTTGAGTATGAAAGAATTAAGCCAGCTCTGCACAAAGCCATTGGAATGTTGCTGCAGTGAACACTGAGGTCTAGTGGCACATGACCTTGGGGATAGCATCAAACACAGCCTGGCTCCCTACATATGTGCAGCCATGTGCTTGAGCTACCAGAGCTTCTCAAAACAAACAAACAAAAAACCTAAGGGAGAAGCATGGCACAGAGGTACTTCTTCCAGCTCAAGACCCCAGCTGGCTTCAGCAGAAATCAGAAAGCATCAACAGCACCAGGCTAACTCCATACGCTCGACATCCCAGCACTGCATTTCCCAAGGTGTATCAACTAACTTATATTACTGCAAAGAATGGAAAAATCCTTGTAACCCAGCTTTCTGTTATAGTCTCCAACATCAAGCAAAATTATATCAATTTAATCCTTAAAAGGCTGTCTTTGCTGAGGGACTACTTAAAGTGCAGATAATACTCATCTTAATTCTTAAGCATTGCCTTCTCTCAGTTTCCTTCATATTTCAATTCTAGTATGTTCCCCTTTCCCCAATTTCTACATTTATCTGAGAACAGTACTAAATTTTCCAGTTAGGTTTTAACACTGTGTGTCCACATGGATTCTACAAAGACTTTAAAAATATTTTAAAAAATATTAAAAACTAGCAACTAGAGACTGAAGCATCTCTCCTACTAGCAGAGGCTGAGACAAGGAGGGCTGTTGAGCCTGGAGAAGAAGAGGCTCAGGGGGATCTATAAATATGTATGAGTTCCTGGAGGGAGGGTGCAAAGAGGACTGAGCCAGGCTCTTCTCAGTGGTGCCCAGTGACAGGCCCAAAGGCAACGGGCACAAACAGCAGCACAGGAGGTTCCCTCCAAACATCAGGAAACACTTTTTTGCTGTGAGGGTGACTGAGCCCTGGCACACGTTGCCCACAGAGGTTGTGGAATCTCCATCCTCAGAGACATTTAAAAGCCATCTGGACATGGTCCTAGGCAACAGGTTGCAGGTGGCCCTGCTTGAGCAGGGAGACCGGACCAGGTGGACTCCAGAGGTCCCTTCCCACCTTAGCCATGCTGTGATTCTGTGATTATTTTTGCCATCATTTCTCTTACTCAAATGACAAAACAGCTGATGGCTCTCACCCCCCTCCAACACCAAATTGAGATGAAAAAGTATTTGTTCTATAAATAAGAAATTCTTGTTCTGTGAGTTTTTACATAACAGTATTTCCTTCAATTCAGCAGCAAAGCAATCAGTTGCATCACCATCATGTAGCGTTATATTGCAGGAAGGGAGGAAGTAAACTGCCTCTCCCCTAGGGTGCACCAGGGGAGAGTTCAGTATTTCTCAAGGGCTTTTTCAGCTTGGTCTGTCTTTAAAATAAATCTTTACTATTTTTTTTTAACTTTTCATCAAGCAAACTCAAAATACTTTGAGCCATGTCTCAGGCACGTGCATCATAAATAAAAATACAAGGCCTACAACCTTTACTGAATCACTCAAACTTTTAGCCTATGCTAGAGGACAATTCAACTCAGTTTTTCAAGCCTTAATCATCTTTACAATACACTAGCAAATCGAATTCAAGTAATACATTGAATAACTTTGAACACACGACAGCACAAGGTTTTACAACTTACATACTGATAGGAAAGAGACTTCTGATGCTGTATTTTAAACAATTCCATATACAAAAGTTAGCTAACTCAGAATTTGTATCAAAGTTTAGTTTTAAAGTGTGAGAACTTCCTGGAAAAGATTATTTTTCCATCTTTTCATTAATTCTGAGTCTACAGAACATAGTATTCCAGTATTTACAGATTTTAAACTAAGAGATGATGGACTGCGCACACAGATTAAGCTTCCAACACAGCTGATATCAATACCTACTTGATCATTATTTGCTTGCAAGTACTAGACAAATCTTTTTTATATCAGGTAATGAATTTCATATAAAATTTCCAGCAAGCCCTCTCTCAGCTGAACAGAATTTACAAGTCACATCTTAAGTCAAGAAAAATATAATTCTCAGAGGAAGAAAAGCTACAGGGAACTCTATATAACTTCTACATAATTTCAATTCTGTGCAGGGAAGCTTAAAGAAGCTTCCAATGGTCAGTTCTGAAATGCAAAGATCTAACTAATCTTATTGCTGTTTCCCCTCTTCTCTCCTCCTCCCCCAAATCTCTCCTTTCCCTAACAGCAAAACTATTCAGAAGGAAACGTATGCTGCTTAAGCACAAAGCCTGCTCACTTTGCTGAAGCTTTCAACCAAGACATGGTTAAAACTCACACATAACTAGCCACAGTGCTTACATATAGAGGTTCACTTCTACCTTCCTCAACATAGAAAAGTAACAGTAACTCTGGCACAGGAACAGAACACAAAGTCAGGACTAGAATAGCTTAATTCCCCATAGCTATCTTCAAACATTCTAAGAGAACAAGAACACACAAATAAATTACAAGGTAAAATATAACATAGACATAGGGTACACTTTGTACTCAGAAATAACTTGATATTTGCCTGTCTAGTACTAGTGGCTACTAGTCTATCCTCCTTTGCCCACCAATGTCATGCTTATCTCATGCTACCTTGTCTTGCTATTTCTCTGTACCATTATACCCTTAACGGGAACTAACCTGCCTTCTGAACTATCTACCATTACATCCCAAATCACCTCAACACAGGTATTAGCCAAAGCTTAAACTATCCACTCACCATTAGAAATGGCTTTCAGCAGACCTGGTTTTACTTGTTTGAACAGCTCCAACAGTTGCAGAAGTCTTTAAGTTGTTCTTAAGCCAGCCTCAGTAAAATGGAGGGGGGTTTAAAGCAGTCATACCTGGAGAAAGTTCACCTGACTTCTCTATCAACAAAGCCAACATATGAGCACTATGAAAGCTCTCAGGTTTCATGGAGGCATTACTGTTTTCTGGCAGGTCTGCAGGGAACCCAGCTCTCCCTTCCTTCAGCATTTCATACAAACCTCTTACTCATTCAACAGTTTCCTGTTCTTCCTTTAATGAGGCAACATTGTCTCTCCCACCTGCCAATAACAGCAGCCTTGATTGCCTATTTATCCACACCTTTCCATCCTGTCCCTATTAAGAGGAACACCTTTCTCAAATCAGGTAGTAAAACCACTGTCTCGCCCACAGGTCATCACTCCACCTCATAGCATCTGGAGAGATGGCCAACAACACCATATATTTTTGCTTACTTTCAGAAAGTACTAAACAAAAGGCTTGATCAGACAACAACAAAACACCTAACAAACAAAGTCATGAGAAAAACAAGTTATTTGCCTTCTTTCCAATTTCTTATCTTATTTAGACTGCCACTTATGCTGAGATATAATGAACTGTTTTGAGGTACCCCTGTTCTGCTACATATTCATACAAAACAAAAATCTGGTGAAATACCGATCATGACAAGGGCCTGTAAAATAGTCACAATGTCTGTAACTCAGGACTGAGAGCTGTTAGCAAGACACTCCTTTCTCACAAAAGCATAAAAAATGTTCTTCCCCCATGGCTTTTTCCAGGTGGACTCATCTGAATTTCAAAGGCTACAGGCAAAAACAGAGAGATACTTCACAATATCTGAAACAAACAAACAAAAAACCAAATTGTAAACAAAGCCAGAAGCTTACTATAAAGAAGCAGCAAAACTTTATATTTTTGTACTCGCAGATTAGCTTAATATAACAGGAATCAAGTCCCCAGAAAGTTATAAACAACTTTATTTTGGAAATAACTAGAAACAAATCATCTCCTGAAAAACATAAATGTAACACACAAGTTCAAACCCCTTCTTTATGATTTTCATTAAAGCTATTTCAAATTTTGAGAGTGTTGAGCTTTTTGTAGCCACAAAGAAAAAATAAACAGCAGATTTTACGACTAAAGCCAGTTCTAACAGGGTAAGCTGCACTCCTTCAGGATAGGGTTATTTGCCAAGCATAGCAATTGAAGGGCATCATACAAATCTTGTTTAAAAAAAAAGGTTTCTTCCCACACTATGCTCAAGCTAGAATTATGGTCATATGTATATATGGGAAAACATATGGGGGTCGGGACCAGAGATGAGATATCGAAGACACAGTTTTATTTCTAAACTTCCAATGTCTCAATTTGTACTGTACTTTCTTATGCAAACATGGGACACATTTAAATTTAATACATAGGTGCTAACCAAAGCCTTGTAAAAGATCTGGAACACTGTATGAAGGAAGGACTTCCAAACCATACTGCTTACATCAGTAGCATTAGAAAAGGGGTATGAAAATGAACTAGCAGATGTAGAGCAACTACTATTGAAACCAATGGAAGTCATAGAAGTTTGGGAAGATCTAGCAGAGATACAGGACATGAAGGCTGACGGTATAGTCAGCTTTGTATCTAAAAGAACAGCATCGACACCTTCACAAAGTGAATTTCCTTCAAATTAGAAGAGCAAAGTTGCTAGCTAATATATTGTAATGAAAAATACGGAAATTAATCTCTGTTCTCAGCTGTGACATTACTGCTGCTGGAAAATGGATGGGTGTTTTTGCAAAAAGCTAAGAAATCCTAGTCACCTGACTATCATTTGCTTTTGTAACCAAGTGCTCTCAAGCATGGTTCAAAGACAAAACACTTTCTATCTAAGTCACTATCTGACCACATGATGCTAGTTGTTTAAATCCTATGATAATTCATTAAAATCTCTTTATAACAGTTTATAAAGATAACAAAAAACAGGAGAAATTCCAGCATGTACTCATAGTTTAGCTTCCCTAAAAGGATTCTAAGAAGTGCAAAAAAACACTTGCACTGAAATTCTCCCATTCTTTATAGGAACGCACAGTATGAAAGCTTTCTGTTGCTCCATGGAAATCCTCAGGCAGCATTCCAAACATACTTCACATTCAATAAGAATTGCCAGCCACAATTTTCCTGCATCCACTCAAATTACCAAAAACCTCAGTACAAAACCATAGAAATTCATCTAACTTGGGGGCAGGGAGGAACAGGTGCAAAGCTAGTGCTGAGAAAAAATTCTGACTTTAGACACCAACAGAAATAAAGAACTGTTTTTTTCATCTGACTACATTAAGACATTTTTTTTCACTCAAGCATAAAATTCAAGTGACCTTGAAGTGGCAACCATGCCAAACTCCATCACTCTGGTTTATTCTCAAATACCTTTTGACATGTTAAAGTGAGAAAAGGTACCTGCACTACTGTCTTATATGTTCTCTGCAAGTCTCTATCTGAGGATCCACAAGCTCAGGCACAACAGACTGGACCTCTCAACAAAACTGAACTTTTTGACTAAGGAAACTATTCAGACTTACTGTTGGATCTGACCTGTGGCTTAGTCCTCTAATCTAATAATATCAGATGCTTAAGAGGGAAGTGAAAAGAACTGTTGCAAAGACCATATAAACTTCAGCGCATACGAGTATTCTGCAATTTATTTTTTAACATTTGGAAACTGTCATCAATTCAGAGGTATGAGACTATCAATTCTTGTTGACATTAACCAGAATCAGGCTGGACAGCACTGTCAAAATTGCTAGCTCAATGCTATACTCCAGATTGCAAGTAAGTCTGATGGCAGCAAGTTCAAAAATCTACTTGAGCTATACAAAAACCCATTTTTTTCATTGTTCTGGATCTGTCACCTTTCCATGTCACTCCATGTAAACTGCCTTTTGAACGCAAAAAAATCCTTTGAAAAGCACACTCTAACCTGTTGTAGGTATCAGATGTCAAGACAGTTACACTTAACTATTAACCTAAGGTCTGCCATGATATTTATTTTTAGCACACCTCAGTATTATTTAAACTGCTCCAAAGCAAGTTTTAGTCCCTCTACCTCTCTCTCTCCCCTGCCTCCCTCCCCCTTTTTTAATAGTGATGTCCTGTCACCANTTATAATACTCGCACCTTCCCCTTACACTGCTCCAAAGCAAGTTTTAGTCCCTCTACCTCTCTCTCTCCCCTGCCTCCCTCCCCCTTTTTTAATAGTGATGTCCTGTCACCATCTATCATTCAGCAGGTCAGCACAATAATCATTAAGATGTTCTCACGTCAGCGTACATTGGTCTAGGATTGCAAGAGGTCACTTTTTTTTGCATGCATAACACCACACTCACACAGGCTGCTAGTATTCTAATTCTACTGGAGTATGTACATTATCAATAACCGGAAACACCATATCATAATAAGAAAGAGCAACTAATGTTTAATCAATTGGATTAATTGACTGGAATCCCCAAGGAAGCTGCTTTCAATGAAACAGAAATTTATATCAGTTTGAAGCCTTGAAGCACGAGTTTTTTCAAGATTCAACAACCTTATAATAAAGATCATAGTGAAGCTCTCAGTTGGACAAAGTCAAGTATGGAATGCTAAATACTCATAAAAAAGATAACCAGAATATAAACAGCACAGCACAAATTAAGAAAAAAAAAATCCATACACTTTCAAAGGGCACTGAAAAGCAATAAGGAGTTGAAATTTTAGATATCTTCTATTATCCTAGCCATCTAGATACTATTAGTTATTTCCAAATTTTAAATCTAACTGCATGTCTTTGCAACATGAGAAACTTTTTAAGAAACAAACAAAAATACAAGATTACGTACAAAATGCCTTTAAGCGTGTTAGAATACCCATAAATAAATCTTCCAGCTGTTTGCTAACTATACCTCCTTTCATTTCAATACCTTCCCAGAAGTTCCTTAAGTCCTCAAAAGTCAGGTGAGGTGGCCTGGCAGCTTTTCTCTCTCAAAGTCGCTTCCACAACTACTGCCTTTTTAGAACTCTACATTTCTTGACAGTAAAACTGATAAGATGCACAAATAATTTTATTCTAAGCCATTTACTCTACTATTAAAACTCAAAAGCTTTTAAGGCCAGCTATGTGTTGATTTTCCAAATACCTGCACAATATTTTCTCCTAAAAGCTATACTAATCCAGTATATTTACTGCTCTCCAATTCCAAATCCCAAAATGGTTAGCTGAAGACTGAAGGCACTTGATAAACATGCCAGCATTAATTACAGGAAGCATTATATTAGTTGTGGATGACCTGTGAAAATGACTTAGCCATTCCAAAGCATCACCAGAAGTAACATGGTAGCTCCTGACACCCCATTTTTGACAGTTTTTAGACTAAATATAGCTGCCATGGCTTAACACCTGACTCCTTCTTCTAGCAACATATGACTTATCTCTTGACAGTAGCCATTAAAGAAGGCACAAGAAACCCCGAGACAGATAAAAATTAAGGCTGAGATTTCCATCCCTTGTATTCCTTACACATTTGGTACAGGCGTGACCTTCCCGGCAAGACTGAGGCTCGATAAGGTACACAAGCGGGACCAGGCTAACATCAGGCCTGGCGCCCCGCATCTTCCGAGGCCGCGGCTGCCCGGTTCCTACAGCCTCCCGCCAATCCCGCATGCAGTCGGCAGAGAACCAGGAGAGACAGAAAACACCTTTCCCAACACGCACCAGCAAGGGCCACATTACGAAACGTCCCTGCCCACCGCCGGGCGCCCAGCGGCGGCTGCCACCGCTCCCCGGAGCCCCTTCCCACCCCGCCCCGACT